>MQRK01254736.1:13651-23996 GCA_001938485.1 Girardia tigrina
CCCACGTTTTTGGGTTAGGTATAAAATTTCTCACATGTCTAGAAAAAAATTATTTTCCTCCTTTTAGTGCATTGGTAATGCTTGAAAAACGTGGTTGTTTTTATTTTTATAAAAAATTTAGATCTTCATCAAAATTTATTTCGAAAAAAAATCGTCCCATTTGACTTGATAATCTTTTCGTATTATCTATACTGAATTTGCTTTTTCAGTAAAATAAAACGTCTTAAATTTACGTTAATATTATAACTATTTTTCGAAGTAGTAAAGAATAGTCAGAAATAAACGTTGATATATTATAAGAGTTGGAAACAGCAAGTTTGAAGGCCGCATGTGGCCGTTTGAGGAATAACTGTGGTCCTTCAGGCTGTTAGAAAAACACAATATTTGACAGCTTTTAATTCAACCATATTTTTCATTTTCAGGCATAAGGAGCTACATACAACTTCAGTTCATGAAGTGTATACCAATCACGAACTTTACTCTTTGCTACATAGAGTGTTTAGTTGATTCATGGAAGGAAAAGTTGCCACACTGCAAATATTAGGTTGGAACAAAGATTTTTTTCAGTAAATTAACGATTTATGAAAAATATTTTTACAATAATAAGGATTCGTTTTCATTAATGTTATTGCCATTTCTTCGCTAACGATGCTGCAACAAGCAAATTCCGCGACGGTAGAACTATGGCATTTTCAAGTTGAAAAAACCTTTGAATGACCTGTACCACATTTCCATCTTCAATGAAGAGGCGTCCGTGAAAGAAATATTCATGTGACTGGAAAACATTATAATCGAATGTGACGAGCTGGGCTATATAGTAGGTGTTTAAGAACACCCAAAGTCAATTTTTTATAGTCTGTAGCGCCCCGGCGTGAAACAGGAGACCTGTCGTTGTCTTTTGAAAACAAACCTAACCCGTGTTGAGACCACAAATATGCAAAGTGGCTTAAACATGGTCTAGTGGTGTGTCGTAAACTTTAGATGGGATGATTTTACCGCACGGAAGGGATAGTTCCTGAAGCAATCCACCAAACGCACAACATCACCTTTTTTGATTCGGTTCCCTTTGAGAAGTCAGTTTGCCAAGTTGACTTGGATTCAGCAATTGGTTTTTGCGTTGTCGGTTATCGTAGACACTCTACTTCTCATCGCACGTTAAAATCCTTTGCAATCCCCCACGGCCGAATTTGCGCAATAGCTAAGAACATTAGTAAATTGGTTGATTTTTATTAATTTCGTTGAGTTCTTGCGGGACCTCTCGACCACGTATATTTTTATTGTTTCTTTTTTAAAGGTTCCGAATAATGGTTGTATTGGAACTTTGGAGTTCAGTGGCGCGTTCGCTCTTTGTTTGGGTCGTATACGTTTGAAAGGAATGGTGTAACATTAAATTATTGGGTGCACAACTAATTAATTTCGTATTTTTTTGTTAAAAAAACCATTTATTTAAGTATAAAAGTGAAAAAATATTTTATTCAAAATATTGTCCATCGGAAGCGGCAACTTTTTCCCATCTGGCAGGCAATTTATGGATTCCATCCCAAAAAAACTTCTCATCTTTTGCGCCGAGAAAGTCATCAAGCCATTTTTTAATACCTTCAACATTGGTGAACCGTATTCCAGAAAGGTGATTCTGCATCGACCGAAACAAGTGCTAATCAGAAGGAGCTATATCTGGGCTATAAGGCGGGTGAGGTAGAATTTCCCATCCGGCATTTTCCAAATAATTTTTGACCGGTACTGCAACATGTGGCCGAGCATTGTCATGATGGAAAATCAATTTCTCGTGTCTGGTCGCCCATTCTGGCCGTTCTTCGACTATTGCTTGCTTCAAACGTATCAATTGTTACCTGTATAGCTCTCCCGTGATCGTCAGGCCCGATTTTAACAGCCCGATTTAACATTACCTTCAAACCATGAATATTCGGCTTTGGTGTCGATTTGGCTGGTTGGCCTGGCTTCACATATGATCTTTTACGCTTTGGGTTGTTGTAATGAATCCAATTTTCATCGCCAGTCACAATACGATGTAAAAACGGTTTCTTTTTGTGGCGATTAAGCAGCATTTCAGACATGCAAAATCGTCTCTCAACGTCTCTCGGCTACAATTCGCGTGGCACCCAATTTCCTTGTTTCTGAATGTATCCGGCTGCTTTTAAACGTTTAGAAATGGCTTGTTGAGTGACTTCAAATTTTTTTCCAAGTTCTTCTTGAGTTTGACATGGATCTTGATCGAGTAATGCCTCCAATTCTTTGTCTTCAAACTTTTTTGATGGACCTGATCGCTCTTTGTCTTCTGTGTCAAAATCGCCACTTTTAAATCGTGCAAACCACTGCTGACATACTTTAACCTCTGGAGCATATTCAGCATAAGCTTCTGAGAGTAAACGATGTGCTTCTGTTGCACTTTTCCTTAAATTAAAGAACACAAGCAAACCTCCCCGCAAATGCTGTTTTGTTGGAACGTAATTTGACATTTTGACTGTAATAAAAAAAATTTGTGTGTTTACTAAAATTCAATAAAATTGACTATTGACTACATAAATAGATATGAGGTTAGTAACAAATTCGAAATGAGGTAACAAATATGAAATGAGGTAACAAATACGAATATAAGGTTATTTCGTAGCAAATACGAAATTAATTAGTTTTACACCTAATATCAATATTTGTTTTGCATCTGGAGCGCTTTGTGTCTTTACGATGTGCATTGCCGGAAGGGAATTTCGCATACCATCTAAAAAATTTCCTTTAGTTGTGAAATCTCAGCCATTGCTAGTGTAAATGTTTTTAGACACTTCCGCTGCTGTTTCCACCAAATTTGAATTTGTAGAAAATCAAGTTGAGAATTTCTTTATTATTTTTTCGACATTTTAACTTGTTTCTAAAATCAATAACTTTTTTATAAAAATACTATAAAGTGCAAATAATATATCATAATGCTCCTAAATATATATAATATATAAAATACATAATATATAAAACCATATAATATATTAAAACCATATAAAAAACCATAATTAAATATATTAGCAGTTTTTTTAATAACTGACAAAACTTTCGTTCCCTCCTAATAGTATTTACCCCTTAATTTATTATTGGACATTTTATCTCGCAAAATAGACTAAAATGAATTGCAGCCTTGGCCTTTTAACTTTGTAATAAATGATCTTCGAAGAGAAAAAGCTATCAATTTGTGATCTGCATATGTTTAAGTATATTTTTAAGTAAAGTTAAATCTGAGTAAAATTAATTAATTTTTGGTTTTTATTAAAAAATGGTTTAAATTAATATTTTTAATTAATATTTTTAAAAATTAAATATTTTATAAAGATTTAGAAAAATTGTTCGAATAATCATGATTAAAAACAGAAATAAGAAAACCAATTAGAACGATGACAAAAGATGAAAGACTTTCTGAGAGTCATATGACTCTAAATGTGATTGTAATAAAAATTCAAAAGAGAATTTTCTCAATGTTCTTAATATTATACATGAGCCCCGTGTTAATAATATAAGTTGAATCATTGAAAGGGTCCTTATATTTCTGATAATTTTCATTTGAAAGAAAAACATTTGGGATTAGTATAATGTACAATGTGATATAAAATTATTAAAAACAGTTATAATTTAAATTACGTTTTAATTTAGGTTTTAAAACATGGAATTGTGATAACTAGCAGTCTTAGGAACAAACTTCTATCCCTTCGTTCTTGATAAATCTGTCATTAAAACTTACGAACTTGTTAATTAAAACAAATTTTTGAAGACATGATGAACAATAGCTCTAGCTTTTATGGTTAGAATACATAATGTCTTCTTGTAGGATATTTTTTCTACAAAATGTTTTTTTATATTTTTAACATATTAAGCTTTTTATTATTTTGAATACTTTTTTTGTTTGATATCAAATTTTTACAAAAAAAATACTTTTTTTCATAAATAAAATTATACATTTTTAATTATATAAAAAGAATAAAATTATTGATAGCAAAGAAATCAGTTTTCATTTGAAAATCTTTTTGATGATTTTGAAAAATAATTTTATTTATTTATTTATTATTGCCAGAACGATTCGAAAACCTCAATCTCGAAGCCAAGTCGACCGCGAACCGCCTCATTCAGTGAAATTCGTCGTCATTCCAATATTTACATTTCAGCTGCAAAACAAAATCATTCTAATCCTTCAAATAAATCTCTATTAAGCGTTCCAGAAATGCCAAAAACTATATGCCTACAGCCATTACCCTTGGAAAATACTCAAGCCTACCGTAATGCCCATATGGAATTACGAAGAAAAAATCTTAAACAAAATAAAGATCAGTTTTTCATAGAAAGTATTCCTCAAAGCCTGCCCAGAACCTCGTCGAAAGACAACGAAGACGTTAGTGATACATTGATAGACATGTTACCTCCCGGCTATGACGAGTGCCACAAAAACAGCTCCTTCGTAAACGTTATGCCAAAATCTCAATCCTCGAACTTTTTGAAAAGTCCTCCCGCAAATTCGTAGTAAAATCAAATTGTCAGTGGACCAAAACCAATAAACCCGTCTTCCTAGACAAGATTGTCTAATATTTTTTTCATTATTTCTTTTATTTTCTTAATTCTGATGATGATGTTTTGATTAGTATAGTTAACTACTTACTTGCACTTCAGTAGTATATATTATAAAGAAATATATACAATAAATAATATTTAAAATATGGTTATAAAAAAGATTTTTTTCTGAAACACAAAAAAACGAAAGAAAATGCATGTCAATGAAAATATAATACAATCTTCTTTTTCTATGAGAAATAAAAATAAACGTAATTTTTTCATCTAACAAAATGAATATTTAATTTGTATAATAAATTTATAAATAAATAAATATAAAAGAATGAATAAAATGTTTTTTTTTGTATTTTGTGAAAATCGATTTTTGGGCGATAATATTTCAAAGAAAAAAAGATCATAGAAAAGAATAAAAGAAGAATGAAAAATGAATTATTATAAAGAAAAGAAAGGACACAATTAAAATATAATGAATAAATTATTATTTTATTTTTTCTATTGTTTACTTTATGTTTGATAAATAAAAATTTCTTCATTAAAAAATATTTTCTTTATTTTCAATATTTTTTTGTATTAATTTTATTATTATTTATTTATTATTACAAAATATAAAAGGAAACCAATTTTTGTTTTAATGGTAGAATAAACGTTTAATATAAAAAACATTGTTTTAAAGGGTTTTCAAAGAGAAAAGTATATTTGTTTAGTTTCATTTTTATTTTTTTAGAAAAATAATAGTTTTTATCGTTCGAGGAACATAAATAAATTTAATTAAATTAATTATAAATCAAATAAAACGACTTCTGAAATTTCATAAAACATTAAATTTTATTATACATTTCCTCTCACACTTATTAGATTGGAATGAAAGTGGTGTCATTAAATTAACATTTTATTAAAAGCAAAATTGTTACAATAAAAAGGGGGTCGTTTTCATTAATGTTATCGCTTTCGATTATTCTTCTCCAATGAGGCTCTCACAAGAATATTCCGTGGTGGTAAAACTCAGAAATTTTCAGAAAAAAAACTTTTGAAGGGACAGTTCAACTTGTTCGTCTTTAATGACGTGGCAGTCGGCGAAAGAAATGTTTCAGTTACTGAAAAAGATGATAATCGGATTGGGCAACGCCTTGGATATATGGGGGTTCGTAAGAACATTCCAACCCAATTCTTCAGGTTTTTTAAGCTTCCGACGTGAAACATGAGGTATTGCGTTGTCTGGTAGAAAACAAACACGAACACACAAAGCTGCTGGATCGCGTGCAGTAAACATCATAAAGCAGTGTTTCCCAATCTTTTTCAGGTGGTGGCACCCCAAAATGCAATTTTAAAATTTCGCGGCACACAAAAATAATGACGATTGTTTTTATTAGAAACGAACATATTAATCATCATCATCATTTTAGGGGGCACAATGTCCCATTTTCATTTTAAAGAACGCAAATCTTGACACCATTGTTGTCGGGTGTGATGATGTATCGTCCAGTCGGAGGTAGTCTTCGACCGTCCTGAGCGCCATAATGAGGCTACCGACGCTTGTGGATTGGGGCATCTTCTGGCAACACCAGTACCTGCGAACGGGCATGATCTCCGGTTCGTCAACTGAGAAGTCCTAACGCGAACAGCAACACGAACAATCGATGAACAATACAAACTTACAAATTAGGTATGGATATCGATGAAGAAAATGTAGGCGGCCATCTGGCCCGTCGATTGGGGATAGAATCCTATACGATAAGCTCGGATCTTTCGACCACGACGGAATTCGATCAAATAAATAAACATACACATGATGAAGAAAATCAACTTAACACACTATATCCATTTTATCAATAATACGTTATCCATTTATAAGTCAATTAATATCAGAACATTCGACAATGAGGCATTCGTAATAAAATTTATTATTTAAACAAAATTAAAATTATGTTCTTTTTTTCTTTTTTTTATTATTTTAATTACAATTTAAAAGTAATAATTCGAAATCACATCCGTAATTTTATATGTATATTTTTAATAATAATAATAATAATAATAATAATAATAGTAATAATAATTTCCATTTTTATTTTGTTATATTACGTGAATAACTTAGTTTTTTTTGGATTTTTTAAGAGATGGTGTAACCTTTGTGATAAGGATTATTTTACAGTCGAAATCGAGGCATTAAAATTAAGTAGGTCATTGACCTTAAATGCGTCATAAACATATTTTTAATCACGTTTTAGCATGACAACTTTCATACCAACAAAACAGCATTTGGAGGAAGCACTACTGTTTTGCTTTAATCAAAAGAAAAAAGCTGCATACAGTTTTCGGCTTCTTGAAGAAACTTATGATCAACATGCACCAACTCAACAGACTTGCGAGAACTGGTATAAACGTTTCAAAAGTGGAGATTTCGACGTACGTTACAAAGAGCGTTCCGGTCAACCAAAAAGATTCGAAGATGAAGATTTGGAATCATTACTGAAGGAAGATTCTACTCAAACAAAGAAAGAGCTTGAAAAACAGTTAAATGTTACTCAAGCAGCCATAAATAAACGTCTACATGCTATGAAAATGATTCAAAAAGAAGGAAAATGGATACCACATGAATTGAATCAAGCCAACATTGAAAGTCGATTACTGATATTCAATTCATTGCTTACAAGACAACGAAGATGGTCGTTTTTGCATAATATTTTGACTGGAGATGAGAAATGGTTTTATTATGTTAACTCTAAACGCAAGAAATCGTGGGTTCATCCCGGCGAACCGTCCACGTCAACAGCAAAAAGAAACATTTATGGAAGTAAGGTTATGTTGTGCATTTGGTTGGATCAGAAAAGTGTACTGTACTATGAGCTGCTGAATTCGAATGAAACGGTTAATGCAGAACGTTACCAACAACAGTTAATGAAATTGAACGATGCATTGAAGGAAAAACGTCATATTCCAGCCAACAAACAGCGCACAGTGATTTTACTCCATGACAATGCTCGGCCACATGTCGCAAAACAAGTAAAAAACACGTTGGAAGCACTTAAATGGGAAATTCTACCGCATGCTGCCTATTCACCAGATTGTGCCCCATCAGATTATCATCTGTCCCGATCAATGCAAAGCGCTCTTCGGGACAAGCACTTCAGAAACCAGAAACATATAAAAAAATTGCTGGAACAATGGATCGCATCAAAAGACCAAAACTTTTTTTTCGATGGAATTCATAATTTGCCTGAAAGATGGTCGAAAGTCATAATTAACGATGGAAAATATTTTGATTAGAATAAAACTTATTATGTCATATAAATAAACTTGTCTGTTCTGCAAAAAAATCCAAAAAACTAAGTTATACACCTAATAATTACTTTGATTGTCTAATTTTATTTATTACAATTCACTACAATCGCAAACCATATTTTGATTGTAATATATATATATACAAGAATCACATACAGATACATATATTTATTTCTGATAAACATTAACAAGATAATTAATAAAAATTACTAAATAGGCGTGACCTTGGTAGTTTGCAATTGTGTCAAAGTCAGGTCGAATATTTGAGAGACATACTCTCAATTCATTTTCAACAGAATTGAGTTTTGCTATTTCGCCTTTATATAAATATTTTTTTCCAATTTCTACCCAAAACGAATCAATAGAAATTTCGGAATGCTTCAGTCGCAGTGAATGATCATTATGAATATTTAATAATAACTCTTCTTCCGAAATATTTAAATCATGAGTAGATCCAACAAAAATATTATGTATTCATTCAATTAAAATTTCTAAAAATAGTGTGAAATTTCTTCGTGTAAGGACGTCAAGTGATTGCAAATTACGAAATGCAATGTTTCAGGTTTACTTTCCGCAACTTCTACGAGCATAATTATGTTGCCTTCTCTTATTTTTTTTTGTTCCATAATTTTATTTTAACTTGAAAATTTTTAATTTTATCTGTAGAAGACAAAATATTTTCATGTTTACCTTGCATGCTTAAATTTAGTACATTTAAATGACCAAATATGTCTGTCGAATAGTAAACTTTTAAACACCATAATTGATTTTGCAATAATTTGTAGAACTCTTTCCTGTTTTCTTCGTGAAAAAATTCCTCAGTTTCTTTCCTTAATTCGAAGAAGCGATTCAAAACTCGACCTTTAGAAATCCATCTTATTTCAGTATGCAAAATTAAGCTTTTATGTTGAATTCATATAAATATATTTACATATTTACATATAAAAATCGTTTTAAAATTTAATTGAGATATAATTTTTTTACGTATTAACATAAAAAAAATCGTTTTGAGTTTACAAATTTTTTATAAGTAATTACATGAAAAAATTGTATTGAAATTTATTAGAGTTATAAATAGGGCAACCGAAAATGTTGCCAAAAGTTGCAGAAATTGAATATTTTTGCAATCCGGTTGCCCTAGTTATAAAAGTTGATTGAAATTGTAAAAGTTTGGATATCAGCGAAGTGAAAATGATAGATGAAGATCAGTTTGAAATATCATCAATAAATATTTATCATTGTTCCTAAAAAACTTTTATTATTGTTAGTTATGTCTCTGTCGACATCCGTCTCTGTCTTGATACACTATGCTCCTACTATTCCAATGCATTGAACATTCTTACGACATGCGCATATCATGGATTCCCTGAGTGTTATTATTTAGCAATGAATTAAAAGTAAAAGTCATTTAAATATTTATTCTATATGATATTTTTGTACAATTTAATTTATTTTATATTTTTTATCTATTATATATTTATGTGTAATACATATTATATTATTTTATAATTTCGTACATCTCACCAGCTCGCAGTACCCTTTTCTGACACTCGCTGCACCCAAAATTGCCGCGGCACCCAGGTTAGGAAAATTGTTATAGAGGATGATTTGAATCTTTGAAGGAGTTCTAAGTGAATATGTCCATAACATTTTCGAGGAATCTATTCTCCAAGTTGACCTTGACTCAGCTATTGATGTTTGCGTTTCAAGTTACCTCAGAAAAAATAATTTTTCATCACACATCAAAATCTGAATTTGTGCAATAGCCAAGGACAGTCGTTAATTGGCTACCATTTTTAAATTTCTCTGAGTTTGTGCGGGACCTCGTGATCACGTTTATTTTTCTTGCTTCTTTTCTGAAGATTACGAATAATATAATGTAATGTAATGTAATTGTATGGGAATTTTCAAATTCAGTGGCCAGTTCGTTCGTTGTTTTGGTTAGATCCACTTCAATGGAATGACGTAGCGCTCTTTTATTAATAGTTATTGGGCGTTCTGAGCGCTTTTGGTCTTTATGATTCGTATTGCCAGAGCTGACTTTCGCATACCATAGGAAATATGTTCTTTGAATCTCAGCCATTGCTAGCGTATATGTTTTTAGACGCTTCCACTGCTGTACGAACAAGTTTGATTTCGTGTAAAATCAAGTTTCTGATTTCTGTACACTTTTTTGACATTTTAATTTTTTTCTAAAATGAATAACTTGTTATAGAAAACATTATACAATGTGTACAATATTTCTAAAAGCTCTTAAGAATATATATTATATAAAATTTACTGACAGTTTTTTAAATAAATAACAAAACATTCGTTCGAAACAAATACATAAAAATATAAAAATCTTTTTCGCGAGACTTATTAAAAGTAACAAAGATCATTGTTCTTCTCCTTCGGAAAATAAGCAAATTAAAGAAATTATATTAATGTTTCTTTGAAAAGGGAATCTCTCTTGGTAAAATTTATTTTGAAAGATTTATATATATATATATATATATATATATAT
>MQRK01254742.1:34762-47340 GCA_001938485.1 Girardia tigrina
ATATATATATATATATATATATATATATATATATATATATATGTGTGTGTGTGTGTGTGTGTGTGTTTAACTCCAAATTCATAATTTTACACATCAAATTCATTTTTTTGAATTTCAAATTCATACATTTAAGAAATTGAAATTTTTTATTTTGAAAAAAATTTGTTTGATCTAGCTTTAGCTCGTCGAAGGTGATAGTCGAAACCAGACTCGTCAATAAAAAATATTTTCTCTCTTGTTTTCAGTGCTTTTTGGGAAAATTTAAATGCACATGGTATACTTTGTGCAATTGTGCTTTCAGAATTTAGTCGATCAAGATTGATTGTAGCACATTTTAATTCGACTTCAAAGCATTATTTACACAAGTAGTACTCAAATTAACATTTTCGCTTTCATAAATCTTGTTTATGATATTTTTTAGAGTTGCGCACGGGTTTTGTTCGATTATGTCTTCAATTTTTTGCAATATTACTGAAGTTATTTTTCTTTTTCCACCGCGATTTTTTTATTTAAGATTACATTATTATTCTTTAAATATTGGATTATTATTGACACAGTTGTTCTTTTATTTAACCCTGCTATTTCAGCAGATTCGGCTATAGTTTCTACATAAGTTTTATTAAAATTGTTTTGCTCTAAACCGATTTTAGCATAAGCTGGCCTTGAACAAGATTTTGGTTTAGGTAAATTCCTCCAACTATTTTCTTGCTGCAATGAACATAATTCTCCAGTAGACAAACTATCCATTCTGTTTGTTACATGAATTTTTTTAAATTTAAAAACTTTATAATTTTAAAAAGATAATTTACTTTAAAATTTTAATTTTGTGACTAATACTGAATCTGAAAAAAATGTTTATATTTCATTAGGAAATAAAATTTTGACCAAACTCACTTCAATTATAAAAAGCAATTTTCACTCAAGTTTCAACTTCTTTTTCTGAAAAATCTTTCATGATTCCTTTTACCAAGATTAAAATTTGTAAAAAAAATGAGAAATAAAATCGAAAAGAAAAAAATTATATTTTATCTTTCATTTTTTAGTGACTTTAAAAGAAAATCATTTTCCATCGTTTCTTCTTAGTTGGAAAGTAATATTCTTCATTAGTAAAATAGCAATTGAAAGCCAAATTGTTTGATCAGAAAAGTCATCTATTAATTATTCTTAAATTTATAAAAAGGAAAATATTCATTTTTTAATGAATATAATTTCTGCAAGAGGGAATTATCGCAACGAAAGTTGATACAGTTGGTGAAAGAGAAACACGAGAAGGAAGATTAGCATCTTAATATTAATCATCATATATAGTTTCTCGAACAACTGGATTAATAATTTTCTTCTTTTCGGATATTTCATTAATCTTTTGCTTTCCTGAAACATTTTCTGAAAATAAAAAAAATTATCAGAAAAAAATTGTTCGGTATCAATTTTATTTTTTTTTTGTTTCAATGGAAATATTATATTTTTCCGCAGAAGAGAAATCAAAGACCGATTTCTATTTTCCTTTTTTTCATGTTTACATTTGATTCAATTTTGAAAAGAATATTAATTATTGTTAATAATAGTTTTTTTATTAAAGGATAATTTAATTTTCTTTTAAAAATTATTGGGAAAGAGTCACTTGTAACGTAATTTTTATTAAATCCCTTAATCTATTCTGCACAACGCGAAAACTTAACCGACATTCCCACGCGCACATAAATCTCATATCAACTAAAATGCTAATCATTGACCTATACGAGAAATTAGTTTAGATTTCGGACACTAGAGATGTCACAACAATACAACCAGTATTGTGGTTTTGGATTCTAACCACCGGGCTGCTACGTAACTTGCAATCAAAAGGTGGTTTCATTACAAAACCACGGGACCACAAAGGATTAATGTTCAAATAAGTCTCTCTTCCATTTTGTTGAAAATATTTAATTAGTTATTATGCAGAATGGTTGCATAAACATAAATTTGATATATATAAGACAGCAAAACTGTTGTTAATTAAGCCTCACGATGGTAGAAAATCCACTGAAATATATTACATTTTATAGTTTGTCATAAAAAATTTGCCATTATTTTTGAAATATCTTATTAATTACTTTCATTTTTGTCATTGACACAGTTTCCAATCAATAATAATCTTCTAAAAATAGAAAGAATATTAACTAATAACAAATATTAACTAATTCAACAATGTACACCTATCTCCCGATTTAAACGGTAGATACGTTCCTGAGAAAAACGTTTAAATCGAAAATTAAAAATTTTCAAGCCAAACCCGTGTAAATCAAAAAGCTTGCATAATTTTGCTATTTAACAGTTGTGATGTTTTTCAATATTTTTAGGTATACACAGAAATAAAAATAAAATGCATTGACAGGTTAAAATATGTAATATATTACGGAAACACTGTTTTTTTTATTTATTTACAATAAATTAAAAAGAAGAACAAAAAATAAAACCAACGGTGTTTTATTATCCTTCATCACTGTCAGAAATTACTGTAATTCTTTTCTTCGGAATAGAAGGTTCGAATTCACTTTTATCACTCGAAGTTATTTGTGCCGATTCGATGTTTGAAGCAGAAATATTTACATTATGAGAGATGGTAATAAAATCGTTTATTAACAAATGCTTCGAATTTTTTGCAAGATCTTTGTAAACTTCTTCATATTGAGCCAAGCAGCGATTTTATGGAAATTTTAATGTGTTATTATGTAAAGTAAGAACTTTTTTTAGGTTATATAATATTCTTTTATATTTCAATAATATGTATATTAATTTTTAAAGAGATTTTAACATTTAAATAACAAGAAGACCTTTTTAATATAACATTTAGTCCAAAATATCTTGCTTTAAAAGCGACTCCAGAAAAAAGTCTTTATGTGCTTGAAATACTTCGATAGATTCGAGTAAACCGTGTAAAAGCGAAAACGTGTAAAACAAATACCGTGTAAATCGGGGGATAGGTGTATTATAAAACATAAATATTACTACACAACAATTAAAATGAATAGTTGTGAGTAATACCTCGTAATAATATATTACGTTTTGAGCATCATAGTTGTAAGGAATATATTGAATGTTTGATGTTTTGTGTTTGAATGTTGTATGTTGAATTGTGTTGAATTGTGTCTCTCTTACCCGATGGCTGATTAATATTTTAATTCTTATTATCTAAAAATATGTAATGTTTAAATTTATTTCTAAATTAAAATAATTGTAAAATTTTAAATGGGTAAATTAATTTTATTTACAATTTTTAATAAATAAATCGAATTAATATTTGTTAAATAATTAATAATCATTTTAATTTTTATCCAATAAATTTTGAGTAAATATTTTTATAAATTATTTATATCACAATTCTCTAAAAATAATACAAATAAAGTCATTAATCAATTCAGTTTAGAATGCAATCGTACTTGTTGTGTTAATAAAAATATGAAAAGTCAAATTGGTGTTCTTAATAATAGTTTCTCGTGATGAAATCCTATAGACATCCTATTATTCGTTTTTTTTGTAAGAAATTCATTAAAATGTTTTGTCGACAAAAAATCCCCGACCAATTGTGTCCCGATTAATTTTCTACGATCAATTGACGTGTTCCCGGATGGATTATCGCATGAGATTATAGTGGATTATAAAAAAGAGAGTAAGAAATTTAAAAAAATAAACAATTTATAAATATAAAAAAGATTATCTATTCTTTTTTAACAGTGGCTGCTCTTCCTTCTTTATCATAAGAAAGACATTTTCTTTTACATCTCAACATTTTATGTCACAAAAAACGAACCTTGAGAATTTACTACGTCAATATTCAAATTCATAATTATTAATAAAAAGATAACCAATAAAAGTTTATTTAAATCAAACGAATTCGAAATAATTTAATAATTTCAAATAATTTTCAATTATTTTAATTTCGTAAATTATTTTTCAAATTTTTAATATTATACTGAACGTTTATTTGATCTACGTTTTTAATTATTTTACAAGTTCTAATTGTTAAAATTATAATTTTATTTGTTCAATCTAATTTTTAATTCTTAATTACAAAAACCCATATTTGGTTAAATGAATTATGATGGTTTGTTTATGTGAGTAGAAGATCTTGACCGGTGAGTAATCACCGAACCATGAACGAATTTGTCTTCAGCCACACCTCAAAGAGCCCTATTTTAACAGAAAAGTTTCATAGGTGACGAGAGATGGATAAGTCGCGCGAAATAATCAACTTGAGGTGGTTATACCTTCAGATAAATGCGTAAGGGTCCTATTAAGTGATTAGCCACGCGACTGGGTTTCGATCTGAATGGGTAGCGAAAAATCATGCGGCGCATCATGGACCATGTACTTGGGATGTATTCACATGTAACGAAGGCAACAGATACATATTATGACGACGCCAGAGTTAACATCAGCAAGGTATCTGCTGGTCATGTGATGCATATCTTTAATACAGTTTTCCCCTAACATAAGGCAGCCGATTAAGAATAATGGAAGCTGAGTGCTCGAATTAGTGGTGAGTGAGACTGAAGCTGAACTGCACAAACATTAGAAAGCAAGGGGCCAGAATTGCAGGATCATTAAATGAGACAGAAATTGTTTTGATTAGTCTGTCAGCCGGTAAACTGTTTCCCAATTGGCAGTAGGTTGAGGCCAGCATAAAATTTCTTAAAGAAAATAACCTGCTGCGGTGGAGGCGACCATGCCTTGGGATCGCATATAGTAGACATCGCAGAGAGATTTACAAAGTAACCCAGTGATGTTTACATGGGAAGTTCCTGGCCATTTTAAATCACAATCATTTTATCTGATGGAAATAAGAATTGAAAATAAAATTTTGATAATTAATGGGTATAAAATATTGATTAATTGTAGCTTGGACTTCTTTAATAAATTGTTTCAACTTGAAAAGGCTCATTGGGGAAAACCCTTTCATAATTTCTTTCGAGTCTTTATAGTTTTGTTGGATCACTTATCAAACATAATCGTCGCGAACGAATCTAGTGTCTAGAAGATAATGGGATCAATTGGGATAATTGGCAAATGGATTTTACAGACTTACCTAGACGATGATGATATCGGTTTGTCATTTACAGATGGAATCTCAGAGGATCATTGACATTGACAGACAAAATGCTTTAAATTTATGAAACTGAAACTATTTAATAAAGTAATTTCTTTTTCAAAATAGTTTTTATTATAATTTTTTATTAATTTTCCAATAATTATGTTTTTTATAAAAGTTTTTGTTTGAGATTTAGATTTCCTTGATAAAGTTTTTAATGTTGAAATAAAATGAAGGGAAATTGAAATCCGGATTATGAATCAGAGAAATTTTTTGAAACAATCATTTTTGAGATGTAAGTAGCGTTTTATAGTTTGCAATGGTTTATAAATTATTAACACGTTTTAACTTTATTCTCAATTTTAAGGCAACATAAGCAGTCATCGAAAACCGATCTAGACATTGACTAGCAAATATGAGATTCAAATATCATTTATAGTCAACGGAATTTAAATCACATTCAAATCATTTATATATATACTTTATTGACGATTTTTAAATGATTTATTGATGACGTATTGATTACACAACTATTCGCGACAATCTTTAAGAAACTTTCTTTTATAAAACAGTCGGTTGTTTCGAAGATGACGGTTAAATCGTTGAAATTTATAAACAATACTAGAAAAAAACCGTCATATATGATGGGTGAGCTGAATTTTCGTCTTTGAAAGTTTAAATTTTAAATTTTAAATTGTAATTAATATAATTTATTATATTCTTTCGATTATAATTTATTGCTAAAAATTTTTGGTACATCACGTTTGGCCTCTGTCTGTTTGGCCTCCAATAAAAATTCAATCATTTTGTATAAATATTTTTTTTGTAAATTATTTATACCAATAATTTAA
Organism: Girardia tigrina; assembly: GCA_001938485.1. Taxonomy (NCBI): domain Eukaryota; kingdom Metazoa; phylum Platyhelminthes; order Tricladida; family Dugesiidae; genus Girardia; species Girardia tigrina. Next base: position 40,682 of record MQRK01254742.1, read on the forward strand.
TTAATTATTACCAATTTAATTATTAATACCAATAATCGATAACACACAAAAACGATTTTGACACGAATATATATAATATTTAAAAATTCAAAATAATTTTCTCGAATTAAATTAACATCATTTATTAAAAAAATATTAAATATAACTAAAAAATTTAAATAAAGGATTTTTTCGAAACAAAACTTAAGAATTATCTCAAAATTATAAAATATTTACTTAAAGAAATTATTAAAAAATATTCTTTTGCATTAATCAATATTCTTAAACTGGTGAGGACCCATCAACAAATACACCCAAAATAATTATAAAATAATCATAAATATAAAATAAAAACTATAGGGTGCAACACCAAATATTTCGGAGAATACTTCCAAGGAATGGCCATCAATTTGATAATGGATTAAATCTTACTTTTGTATTCTTCTTCTTGTATTGTATTGTAAAAGTTTGTATTCTTTTCTATATTTTAATCTAAATATTTTTGTCTTTTATTTGGTGTTGCGCCCTATATTTTTTCTTTCATATTGTTGTTTATTTTATAATTATTTATTTTATTTATTATTTTGGGTGTATTTGTTGATGCGTCCCCATAAGTTTAAGAATATGGATTAATGGAAAAAATCACTTTAACGTGCGTTGGTCACTCATTTATGTATAATATTTAATTCTGCTATTTTTTTAAATAATATTTATTAAATTATTTTAATTTTAAAAAAAATATTAAAATTATTTTCATGATTTTTTTTCAGTAAATATTTTAGAATTTTTAAATAATTCTTAAATTTTGTTTCAAAAAAATCTTTTATTTAAATTTTTTAGTTATATTTAATATTTTTTAATAAATGATTTTAATTAACTGAAATTAAATGATTAATTAAATTATGTTAACTTCGATATCGGTCCCCGCTAATTTTCCTCAAGATTGTTTAGGAGATAATTTAAATTAATTGAATAAAATTCATGATAATTGTGGTGTTCAAAAAACCACGAAACCAAATTACAAAAATCAATTTAAATAACATTTAAAATTCATGAAATTTAATGAATGAACAGAATTAATGTTTTTGTTTAACTGCAGCAAATTGGCGAACAGCATAAAAAAGGGAATTAACCATGACACAAACCAGAATTAGAGTCAGGAACATCAACATACTTTCAATCATCAACTCAAATATGCACAGACAATACGCGAGTATCCATCTCAATGATTATGCCGATAGACGTCTCTATTCTGCCGATTCGGATCGTGATTATGTGTTATGTGTCAATATATTTCATGTTTGATCTGTTTCTTTTTTCTTCCCGTTCCAACGACGGAAGTTGGTGGTGCAAATTGCACTTGCCAAATTGGTGTCAGAAGTGGGATATATCCATCCCAATCGCAGACCGATCTCAAATGATTCGCCACCATGGGGAGCTCTTAGCGAAGCTGAGCAAGTCAGACACGTATTTTTTTGTCTACCCACTTTCTTATCCACGTGTTTCTGTCATTTAATCATTATATGCGTTTTATCTCATACCACTTTCCATTCTTCTCGTGTTATCTTTCATTTCCTTATTATTATGATTTTATATCTATATTTTGCTGCGCCACATTATGGTCTTTTTAAAACTTTTTTTAATTAATTTTCGTAAATGTGTATTAAATCTCACAAAAAGACATAACAACATCTCAAGTGACACTTCACTACTACACAAAGACCACGCAGCTTTTTGAGAACACAACACAAACACAACAAACATACGCTATCCCGATCGGGAATAAGAGTCACGGAACATACGCATCACCGTCACGGGCGACACTCACCTTTACGAAACAGTCTACATTAATGAAACAATTTCACTAACACTGGATCACATTGCCCTCACAGCCGGCCACATGGTCACACTGTATCAGGGGTTTAAGCCGCTCAGACCCCAGATAACGTGGTCAGATTATAACATTGTGAACGATACGACACTACGAAGTCACATCCCACTGGTAGGGTACAAACCTTCGAAAAAGATACCGCAACGACAATATGTATATGTAAGGGACAATATGTATACAAATAAGCAAATAGAACACAACATTAGGGTAACATTAGATAAATTATGTACAGATGCATGAGTTAAAAAAACAATTAAAAGAAGAAAATACTGAAGAATACAAACAAATCATTAAAATTCCATATTCTGAAGGATTTAGACCGTTTAAGAAGAGTATTTGTAGAGCAATAAGTAGTGCTAAAGTATTCTCTGTCACATCTAAAGTTCAAAGTTTTCTCTCAAACAAATCGAAAACAGTTTGTGATTTGCAAACTAATCTGGTATATAAATTTAATTGTCATGGATGTCAAAACTCGTACATCGGAGAGAGGGATCTGTGTTACCCTCCTGCCGTGGTGGATCCTGGGAAACTAGATGGGTTAAAGTTCATCTCTAGGCGAATGTGGTAACGAAACTTACAGGGCTAGCAATCCTGTCTGTAGATATGAAGAACGCTTTCAAAACCTAAACAAGGGGTCTGGAAGGACCCGAAGTCATTAAGATCCCGATAGGTTCCGGCGACACAGGGACCAAACGCGGAGGATTGAAGGTAGGAACCTGAAATGTGCGAGGACTAAACGACGAGAAAATACTTTCAATAAATGAGGCTCTGAAAAAAACGAAAACAGAGGCGTGTAGCCTGACCGAAACGCACTGCTGGGACAATGAAACTACTGAATACGACGGATGGCGAATTCTCCACAGTGGCTGTACAATTGGAACACGAAGAGAAAGAGGAGTTTCGCTGATGATCAGAGAAGATGACACGACCAAAATGGATTTTAGACCAATTAATGATCGGCTTTTTATTTGCAGGTACATCAGGAAATCAATTATACTAATCGGAGTGTATGCCCTGACGGACTGCGGGTATACACATGAGGGAAAAGAGAATTTTTATCAGGAGCTGCAGGAGGAGATCGAGAAGAAGAAGAAATTCGGTAGAGAAAAGAAAATGGAACTATTAATTGGAGGAGACTTTAATTGTAGGTTGAAGAGCACTGAAGAGTACAAATCGGTTGTAGTTATCTACGCAACTGGAATGAAGACGTCGGAGAACGGAGAGCTGCTTACAGAGATGACGATATCGTGTGGACTGCGTGTTGAAAACACCTTTTACAGGAAAAAACTTAGCCAGAGAACGAGCTGGACTCACCCAGCAACATCTAGGAGGTCATTACTTGATCTCTTTCTTATTGAAAGAAATCAAGCTAATAGGTACACTGACATCCGAAGCTACCCAGGATTTGACTGTGGTTCCGACCACGATCTGGTAGTTATAACTGCCAGAGTCAGAGAAGAAGGAAAAGGACCGAAGAGGCTAAGAAACCACAAAAACACACGCAAACACAAAATGCCAGATCGAGAAGCAATCATGAAGAAAAAAAACGATAATTGAAACATTTCCACATGTTCAATTTTCAGGTATCGATTGGAAGTCCACCAATCAAAAGATCTGCGATGTGGTACGAGAAGCAAGCACAAGATCAAAGCGAATTATCTCAAATCAAAAGTGGCTACATGGTCACATAGAGGAGTTAAAGATACTTATTGGAGAAAAATGGGCGAGACGCACTGAGTTTGTGAGGAATAGAAACAACGACACTTTTTCCAGGTGGAAATCCAGCAGAATACTTCTCCAGAAGAATATCAGAAGATGGAAACGTGAAAGAGTCAAGGCTCTATGCGATCAAATCGAGAAGATACTCAACAATGACGGAGAAGGAAAACTGAAGGAGCTTACTACGGAACTACGTATCCTCTGTAAATCACAATCGAAGGAGAACACTTTGTGTACTCCCTCGAACCCTATTGGGAATAAGGAGCTGACTAACCACTTCAATAATCTTTTTAGGGCCCCATTAGAGCAGAAGGAACGGACTTATATCGCTGGAGACACTCTAAATCTCGATGATTTGGATTCTCCTCCGACGAGAGAAGAAATAACAGAGGCAGTGAAGCAGTTGAAGAGTGGGACAGCCGCGGGATCTGATTGATTGATCCCTAAAATCTATAAGTGGGGGGTGTGAAAATACTAACCCTACTGGAGGAGTGCTTTAGGAAAATATGGAACGGATTAGAGGCATTCCCACCTAGTTGGAGAGAGACCAAAGTGGTAGTTCTTTTCAAAGGGAAAGGCTCTCGAACAGATCCAAATAACTACCAACGCATTTTTCTTTTAGATGTAGGAGGAAAGATTCTAGCTAGAATCATCGCGAACCGAATCACTCCGATCACCGAAGCGATACTGGACGAGTGGCAGTATGGATTCCGGCCGGGAAGAGGAACTCAGTTGGCTATAAGTACCTCGAGGAAATTGCAGGAGGAAGCGCGATAAAGAACATTAATATGTATGTCATCTTTATCGATTTGGAGAAAGCATTCGACAGTGTCCCCCGGGAGTCTCTCTGGAGCTGTTTAAAGAGACTAGGGATAAGGGGGAGAATGATAGAGATCATCAAAGCTTTCCATGAGGGATTCGAAGGTTCTATAGGTGATGAAACCTTCAACATGGATAAAGGAGCGCGTTAAGGTTGTGTTTTAGGGCCACTCCAGTTCAATATTGTATTCAACACGATTGTGAAAAGAGCAATATTGAACGGTCTCTCTGGAGAACTGGTGATGAAACATGAAGATGGAAGCTTCCTTGAGATCAACAGACTAGCCTATGTTGACGACCTCTGTCTCATCGACACGGACTGGAACAATTTGATAAATAATTTGAACATTTTAAATGCATCCTTTTTAGATTTAGGTCTCAAAATTAACATCGGTAAAACAAAAGTTTTGAACCTAAACGGAGATACTCGGATACTTACTGCTGGGCACCAGCTTGAGGCCGGTATTGAGTGGTTCTCTAGCTTTAGTTACCTAGGATCCACGTTCTCTTCAGCAGGAAATGTGGACACGGAAGTGAAAGAAAGAATTAAGAAATGAACCCAGAAGATCCGGGATCTGATACCAGTGCTGAAGAGCTCCAAACTGAGTATGAGGAATAAGAAGAAAGTAATCAACGCATGCATATACTCCGTAGTCTACTACGGCTGTGAAAGCTGGAGAACTGCGGACAAGAACATTAAGAAATTGCATGCCCTTCATAACCTATGCACGCGCATAGTTAGGAAGAAACACAAAATTGAAAAGATCCGCATGGACATTTTAGATATTGGACTCCCACATCCCATCGATATTATCGCGAGTAAACGGCTTACTTTCCACAGTAAGACGGAAACTTCAGAGGAGTACAAGACAATCAAACGAATCTGGAAGGGAGAAATACAAATGGGGAAAAAGATCAGTGGGAGAAAGAAGCAATCAATTTCGGAATGTCTTGGAGTGGTTATACAGTGGTTATTTGGGTATGATGCGGTGTATGGAGATTTCATTAACCGCATCATTCACAGAGATCCTACTGTATCGAGGGAAACATACATAAACTTCTTAATTTGATCAGGAAGACGCAATAGGACAAGAACAACTGTACCGAAGATGACCAACGAGAGAGAAAAACGTCACCAATGTCCAGTAGAAAGATGCTACAAGGAGTTTGCCGAAAAGAAGGAGCTGAACAGACACATGAAAAGGGACCATCCGGTGTCCGCTTCCACTAATCCTGATCAGTTCAATGAGATACAACAACAGCAATTGCCATTCCCATGTACACTATGCAAAAAGTCGTACAAAACGAAGAGGTGGCTGACCAGGGATCTCTACTGGGATCATAAATTGGAGGAGACAGAAGAAATTGGAGAACCGACAATGACACCAGCGCAAACCAGTACAACCACAGAAGAAAGAGTCGTAGAAAACCTCAACATTCCAGGCAACCAGATTCAATCCGTGACGGACCCAACGACTATCTCGACGGCGGTGGAAAAAGCGATAGGTACTGAAGAAACACATCTGACATTTAGGATTGCAGATCTAACTGCAAGGGGGGAGTTCAGATATCCCTTTCGCGGCTGTACGAAGTCCACGAATACAGCCAAAGGTATGCAGAACCATGGCCATACAACCCATGGGTGGTCGTTTCTCACAGGGAACCCGAAAAGATCTCGGAGACCGAAACTATCCGACCCAATATGAGGCCTATCGTGGGGCTACTAGTGATTCTTTAGTTTGGGTGGACCCTCTAAAGAGCCTAGAGGCTCATTACCATTCGAAAGAGATGTGAGGCCCACATCGGAGAGACAAATCGTCATCTCAAAACCCGGATTAGCGAGCACTCGCAAATGAGTCGATCGAGTAAGGTTCTTGATCATTGGTTATGTTGTAAGGATAGAACCTCATCAATTTTAAAAGATGAGTTTTCTGTTCTACAAAAGGGTTTTGATTCACATTGTGAATCTCTACTAATAAGACACTACAACCCATCAATTAACATTCAGAATGGGCAAAGTAAGGTTATTTCAATACTTAAAATTTTAAATTAAAATATTTTTGCCATTATTACCAAATAATACTTTGATAAATAATAATAATTAATTTCTTCGTTACCTTTTAGAGTAAATGTATCTTTTTAAATTGTATTATTCAAACAATTCAATATTCATATACTAAACATCCGAAAATTGCTGATGATGATGTATGTAAACATCGAAACATGTCCAATAATTATATAAAAAAAGCTT
>MQRK01254743.1:0-10075 GCA_001938485.1 Girardia tigrina
TTTTTTTTATATAATTATTGGACATGTTTGATGTTTATATACATCATCATCAGCAATTTGAAAACTATTTTAATGGATACATTAACTTTAAAAGGTATATTAGGGATTAAATATTATTATTTATTAAAGTATTATTGGGTAATAATGGTAAAAATATTTTAATTAAAAATTTTAAGTATTGAAATAACCTTAATTTGCCAATTCTGAATGTTAATTGATGGGTTGTAGTGTCTTATTACCCGAGATTCACAAAATTGTCGTTCGTAATGTGAATCAAAACCCTTTTGTAGAACAGAAAACTCATCTTTTGAAATGGATGAGGTTCTATCCTTACATCATAACCATCGATCAAGAACCTTACTCGATTGACTCATTTGCGAGTGCTCGCTAATCCGGGTTTTGAGATGACGATTTGTCTCTCCGATGTACGAGTTTTGACACCCGTGACAATTAAATTTATATACCAGATTAGCTTGTAAAACATAAACTGTTTTCGATTTGTTTGAGAGGAAACTTTGAACTTTGGGTGTGACAGAGACTACTTTAGCACTGCTTATTGTTCTACAAATACTCTTCTTAAACGCTCTAAATCCTTCAGAATATGGAATTTTAATGATTTGTTTGTATTCTTCAGTATTTTCTTGTTTTAATTGTTTTTTAACTCGTGCATCTGTACATAATTTGTCTAATGTTACCCTAATGTTATGTTCTATTTGCTTGTTTGTATACATATTGTCCCTTAAGCGCCTTCTAAGAACATTTAAACCCTGATTTGCAATTTCAAAACTGGACGACAAATTCCAAACTCTGCGAACAAGCCCTTTTATCATACCCTCTCTATATTTTTCCTCACAAAAACTCTGTGGTGTTGTGTAAAGATCTGTATCTCTTGCCTTTCTGAATAATTCAGTTTTATAGCCTCCATTCATCTTAGTGACAAGAATGTCCAGAAAGTGAAGTTTATTATCTACTTCCAATTCTGTGGTAAATTTAATATTCGGATGAAGACCATTCATGAATCTACATATCTCTTGTACAACACAGATTTTTCACCAGGGTATGCATTCATTTTATCCTCAAGCGACTTCATAAATATTGATGCCAAAGTTGGTGCTAATGGGGAACCCATTGCAACACCGTCTTCCTGAATGTACCATTCATCATTAAAAAGAAAAGGTACATTTTTGGCACAAAATTTAAGAAGTTCTTTCAGTGCCGGCTTGTTCATTATTTTATTCAAAGAGTTAGAGTTGTCATCCCATACCTTATCACACAAATCAATGGTTTCATCGATAGGTACGTTTGTGAATAAACTGGAGACATCAAATGAGACCATACACTCAGAATCACATTTCGGTACTTGATTCAAAAGCATTAATAATACTTTAATAAAAAATAATATTTAATCTCTAATACATCTTTTAAAGTTAATGTAATGATTTTAAAATTGATCTGTTAAAGTCTATTTCATGAATTTCCAAGATCAAAAGGTCAAATAAAATTATTAATTCAAAATTTCAACTGACATCTAAAAAATCAGAGCCGATTCTTAAAATCCACTGAAGAATTATAGTCTTGTGAGGGTTAGGGTGAGAGTTGATACATATAAAATATTAGTCTTGTCACAAGCACAAATCAAGCTACGAGAATTATATCATCCAATACAATTGAGTTCTAAGTTGACACACCTGAGTCGAACATAATTATAAATGAGGATGGAGCCTTTAAATACCGAAATCTTATGGAAAATATATATTTGTCGAAGTCCTCAGAGTCTTGAATTGAAAAGTGTCGGCAAAATAACGAAATATGAATATCGCGAAAGAATGCATTTTGGCAGGTATTAAGACTCTTTGCATCCATTTTTCTTCAACTTAAGTCGAATCTCTTTGGCCGAGTTGACAACCGTAGTGAAAAGTGATTAGATTTTCAATGAATTCTATATCATATGGAGCTGTTTGACTTTTAACTTCGAGTCGCAAGTGTCCCCTGAAGTTTTTAAACATCGAAGCATCATTATAAATTTAAAATGAAATTGTTATTACACACATACAAAATCATGAAGATCAACTCTCATTCTCTTATTGCTTCCCTTTGCTATCGCTATAGCCATCTGTAACTACTATAAGAGTATATTGAATTCTCAAACTATGTCACTAAAATATAATCGAGTTGAAATATAATATATGTATAATCGAAATATGCTTATGAATACTAATCGAACTTGGTCTGGGCAAATTTAAGAGAGACGGTGCAGGCAGTCCATAAAATGCATAGGGGTACGTGGGCTGACCGTCACTTGTTTCTCGAAGGTATCCTTGTCCGACATAAATGATTAAAATCGAACTTGATGAACTGCGTGAGTAAAGTTAAAATCATCCCCTCAAGAAGCTGAGTTACCAGTCGGGCCATCCTCGTTACTGGTTAAGAACCCGAAGGTGCTTTAATGTTTACAAAACGTGTTGATGTAAGCAAAGGAGGCGCGTCTACTCCCCAAGTGTAGTGAATGTCTATGTAGAGAAGTAGTGAGAATTAGAGTTGCTGTTGAACTCTAAGAAAACGGATGGGGGCTCAGGGTCAACGAAAATGTTGTTTTGAAGGGGAGCACGACAACACGTATATTTATATTATTCGACCAAGATTAACTTGGTCCCTGACTTTAGCTCTTTGACTCCTACTGAATCATCTTTACTTGATATTTTCAAATACTTTGGCCTCTAGGCCTGATATTTAAAATTAAAACTAATCTGATTATATTATTTTTCCATATATACTTTTATTTATTTTAAAATGTAAATAATAATAATAAAATGTTATTAAATAATAATTTGTTTAAGATTTAATAGGAAAGGTATAATAATGTTCCACTATTATTTTTAATTAATTTATTTTTCTAATAACACTTTTGTCACGAGACCTTTGAGTGATAACATTTTTGACAGCTCAAGAGCCCCCAGTGGTTGTTAAGGGTCAACCACGACGCATATTTCAGAATCGGACGCACCTCCCTCGCCTGCCATCTAACGAGTAGTGACAGGTCTGGAGTGCCTTCAGGTTCTTTAGAGCTAGGAAAGGGCTAATAACCCCCCAACTAGTTCAGCGTCACTCGCGGTTGATTTTATGATTACTGTTCTGTGATCCTCTATGCATGTTTCGCTTTTGCTTGTGGGGATTTATACGGTTATCGTCTTTGCGTTTGTGATTCATCGATCTTGTGCCTAAACGTCTAAATATAATATGATTATAACATTTAAGAAATATTTGTTATGAAATTATCAGATTTTTGTCATATTATTTGCATTGTGCCTATATTTACAGATTACTTATGTAAGAGGATTCCATAATAACAAACTAACAATTTCAAAATAGAAAATATATTTGTAATTTAAAAATTACACGCGTTGTAATATTATTAAAACAAATTCAAGAGATTAATTTGAATATTCTGGATACATTATTATAATATATTTAGTATAATAAAGATAATATAAATATCATATAATTATTTATCCTTACATCCCCCTTCTTTAAAAGACTTCAGCCTTTAGATATTTCTGTGTATTATTCGACCTGTTTTATTTTGTATCTTCACGCACCGATCATGTTCTTTATTAATGATTTCATAAGGTCCCTCATAACGACCCGAATCTTCCTGTCGATTTTCTATTTTCCTTAATTCCCAGTCTCCAATCTTAAAATCCCGTTTTGTAGTAGTTGTCACTGGTTTTCCCTTCTTTAATTTTTAAATTTCATCAATGATCTTCTTGTTATCCAACTCGTAATGTCGAGAGCCATCAAGAGTCAATCGTTTCCCTAAAATTACTTCCGCCGGACTGTATCCAATCGTACTTGGTACTGATGTTTTCATACTGAACTCTATTTCCGGTAGTAATTATACCCAATTTTTACTTCTTCTTTCTTTTAGTGTCGTGTTTAATGCATCTGGAACGGTTCGAAATTGTCTCTCTATTATTCCGTTCGAACTATGGTGGTATGGACTCTGAAAATGCTATCTTAATCAGTCTCGATTTCACGAAATCTCTGAATAACCGAGATTTGAATACTTTTCCATGGTCCACGGGAATGCACACTGGTGCTCCAAACCGAAATATCCACTTCTGTTGTAGCGTCTCTATTGTTGCCGTTTCATATTGATTATTTACTGCTGTAAGGCCAACATATCTACTGAACCTGTTTATTATGCCAAGAATATATTTTTTCCTCTTAATGATTGGCATCGGTCCACAAAAATCCATGTAAATGTCGTCCAATGGGCGATCTGCTATCAGATTCATTGTTTTTTCTTTTGTCTTTCCCATGTAAGTGTTTGCTGTTTGACATGTTGTACATGACCGTATTATTGTCTCTGCTATTTTATTTAACTCTTCCATATCATACTCTTCTTTCATGCATGAGTAAGTTTTCTTTACCCCCGCATGACAAAGAGCTTTATGAAAATATAAAATACAATCCTTTCTTAATTCTTTCTGTATCTTATTACTTACTGTTCTTATACATCTTTCATGTTGTTTAAATCTTGTTTCTTTCCCTTCTCCTATTGTTTTAATAATTTCTCTAATCTCCTTACTATCTTGTTGCCACGGGATTTAAAGGGTATTTTCATTTATTGCTAACAGTCGCGTCTTCAATTTGTCAGTTTTAGCTTGCTCTTGCTGTATAAGACATTGCGAACATATTGTTTGAGAATATAAAAAGTTAAATTAAAAAATTTTAAAATTTTGAGAAATTTTGTGTATTGATTAATTGAATTTTTTGTAAATGTAAATTTATAAAATTTTTAGAAAAATGTAAATTAATTAAATTAAAAAGTTTTGAAGTTGTAAATATAAAAATGTGAATTTGAGAGGGAATTATGGTTATTGATTGAAAATTGTAATTACAATTTATTATTCTTGCCTTGTTTAAATATATTATTAATACAGAGTTAATCCATAAAATAAATAACTTTATTCCATGAGATAAATAAATTTAGTCTACATTTTTTGTTTGTCATAAAACCATCTAAAAAACTTTGTACAACCTTATTAGCGTATAATAAATATTGATTAATATTATCAAAACCAATATTCCAATTATTGGTATGTTTTTTTCGCTGCTATTTTAAATAATCTAGAAACTTTATTTTAATCCAGAAATGCAAAATAAAGAAATATTTATAAATTATAAGTAATTATAAATAATTATAAATAATTATAAAATAAAGAAATAATTATTAATAATAAATAAATAAATAATACAAAAAAAGAAATAATTGATAATGTAAAAAGGTGGTTAGAAATAAACAAAACTGATAAAGAAATCCAGGAGTTGACGGGTTTTTCGTATTCTTCGCTTCATAATCTAATAAAAAAGATTACGTCGGGCATGGATAAAGCCGAGATTATTTCTTTCCAAAAAGGACCAAAGTTTAAAGAGAATTCCACAATAAAACACCAAATATTTTCAATAGTTGATCGAAATAATAGTTTAGTACAAATAGACATAGTGGACTCCTTGGAATCTTCTGGAATTTGACGTTCACAAATTTTTGTTTCTAAAATGCTCAAAAAAATGAATATAACTAGAAAGTGGCTTATGAGAATACCTTGTGAAAGGAATAGCCAGAGGATTTTGGATTCTAGGCAAGCCTATGCTAGAGAATTAATGAATTATTCTGACGAACAACTGGTTTTTTCTTGATGAAACTGGATTTAATTTGCACACGTCCAGTAATTTTGGTTATTCTCAGAAAAATACTAAAGCCTATGCGATATTTCCCGCTAACAAAGGGAAAAACATAAGCTTAATGACATCCTTTACTTGTGATACAGTGATATCATTTCATTTACATGACGAAGCCTATAATGCTGAACATTTTATTGCTTTCATTACAACTTTCCTAAAACCTTATTTTGAAGATCATACAAAATCAGTATTAATCATGCATAACTGCAGGTTCCATCATAGTCTGGAGGTTTTAAGGGTTCTTAATGAATTTAGAATCAGTTTCAAATTTATTCCACCTTATTCACCTCAATTTAATCCTATTGAGTAATATTTTGGTGAAATAAAAACTAATTATAAGAAAATTAAACCATTGGCAAAAAACTAGAGAGGAGATTAAAGAGCGAGTATTGCACTTGTTATCGAATAGAAGTCGAAATTTCCTCGCAAGTTTTGGAAGAGCACGCAATTTCGTTGATCAAGCAATTTCAAGACATAATTTTATTTAATAAAAAAGGCATTTATTCTTTACGTTTTTTACGATGCCAACTTGAAAAGATGACTCGAAGGAAACCCTTCTCCGCGTCCAAGGCCCCGTACACCCGAAACCTTTAGTGAAAGTTGTGAGGATAGTCAAACTCGACTATCCTCGTTGTTTGTAAATCGGTTCCGAGCACACAGAACAAAGAACGCGAGGACAGCTCGTGAGCTTCGACCCATCCATTTTTGATCGATTCCAGCCAGTGGAAAAGCTTCTAAAACCCAGAAAAACTTTAGAAATTAACGAAATCTTAATTAGTTAATTAAAAGTTACCGACACGAATACGTCCGAATTACGCGGTTGCAGGATGTTCCATTCACATCTGATAAACCGAGACAGTCATCTGAAAAATACAGATTTATCAGTAACGAGAAAATGAAAAACAAACCCCTATCCTGTGCCTTGCCTCCAATAAACAACTGTCGATAGTGTATGGTAAGGTCAGTACGTAGTCACCGACGCATTATCTGGAATTGTTAATCTGATGGCGGCAACTACGAAGCATCAACGACGGTCGGAGCGAAGAGCGGTATAGACGAAAAATAATAAACAGATAACTAGAATAATCACCGATTACCCCAAACAGTCGTTTACAATCCATAGTTGAACGCAACCAGATGGAATGGATTTCGAGGGTAACATTCGATCGTAGTTGCTGATAAGGTAAACATTGCATCAAAATGGACAGGCCAAGTTTCCGAAACGAGAGTTAAAAATCATTTCCCCCTACAGTCTGTTTTGGAGCAACAGATAAACATCTGTCGGTATTTCGTAATAGAATATAGAATATAATAGTCCCTGAAAATCCGAAATAATTGCATTCAGATTATAATCGCGATATAATCTGACAGGACGTCACAGCATTCTGTCTCGAGGTAATCTGTACACAAGATGCCCGAGTGTGTCACGTACCACATCAGAACGATAGGGTATAAATACCCAATGTCGTTTCGCAAGTCTCGACAATTTATTTTGACAATTGAATTTTACAGTTAATCTTACGATTTAATTTTGCAGTTTAATTTTACAGTTACGTTAACAGTTTAATATTTAATTTCGGAGGTATGGTTTATTCGTCATTTATTGATTTTATTCATTCTCATTATTATTCTTGTTTTATTTAATCCTTATTATTGATTTCAGTTTTTAAAATTTTTATTTAATTCGTTGTTTAATTTTGAGGTATAATGTGGATTATCGTTAATAAAAATTATCGGATAATATGGTCTTATTTGGATTAATTTTTTAAATGTTGTATATAAATGTCTCATTTTAATGTCGACCATGTTTATATTTTAACATCGGAAATCAAATTGTTGAGATCGATTCCAACCGTCGTGGGTATCGAGGTTGCCGACCCAGGTGGGCAGGAATACGACGGCGGTTCGTCTCCGCGTCCAAGGGATCAAGAGGGGTGGTCCTTGGACTCCAATGCGTAGCTCGGTCGTATGCGGGTCCTGTAAATAATTTATGTAAATAACTATAATTAATGAGAAAGATAATAATATTATAACTGATTTAATTCAATTATTTTGTCATTAGTTTTATTAATTTGATTGGTACTTGATATTTTACTGGATTGATTTGAGAATTGAATTCCTTTTATTAATACCTGCATTCAGCGGATTTAATTAATTCCTTGTAATTTATTAAAAATTGAGAGATTTTACTTAATAATTTTTCTCAGACATTAATTCGTAATTTATAATTTTAGTAAACTTTCCTTAACGATTTTCTTTATTACTGATTCTAATTTGTAAAAATTTATTCGTTACTTAATTTTGAGATTAAATATTGGGTAGGTTTTGGTACGAGGATTGAGTCGGTTTGAATACTTTTGAGTGAGTACTTTCATTATCAAATGAATCTCGAAATTACGGTGGAAGAGTTAAAAGAAAGAAATAAGCAGGCATCAGTTTTCTGAGATAAATTTTAAGAGATGAAATGAATAAATTTTCTATGAGATAAATGACTAAATCAAATAAAGATAAATTTCCTGAGATAGATTTGTGAGATGGAAATCATTACAATAATGATTATGAGAGAAACCTAATGTGATACAAGGAATCGCTAAAGAACGAGCAACGGTTCTCTTTAGGACTACTATGTGTGATTGTGAAAACGATGTGGAGAAAAGTTTATTTAGAAATCGTAGAAAGCATACAAGAAGTCAAGACGAGCATTAAAGCGAGAAAGTCAGGATTGTGAGAGTTGTAATAATAAATTACCAGAGAGTCACAGGCGTGAATTATTATTGAGGTATTAATCGAGAGGAATTCAATGCCGGTTTAACATTTAATATTTTCTAGAGTTATTATTTATTTATTTATTTAATTTTTCAATTTTGTTTTGTCGATTAGCGTATTGGTATTTAATTACATGAATTTAATACCACATTGAACTTGGTTTATGTTTTCTGATGTAACTATTTTATAAATTATTTAAATTGGTTTTCGAGTGATCAAAATAAAGTTAAATCTTGAATGATGGCACATTGAAATGCGAATGAATTAAATTCAATTAGAAAGGTATTTAACGTGTCAGAGTTTTTTATTGTTCGAAGTTATTAAGAGTTGGAATCTGAGATTTGATTGAGAGTAACTAATAATGTCGCGAATAGCTATCATATTTTATTGGTTCGAAAGGACTCTGATTAATTGTAAAGCGTAAGCCAAGCGTTCAGTTCTTGAATTTAAATGGTGAAGTCGATTAGAATATGTAATTACTACGGAGATCGTAGACAAAGGCGTATCGTGTATTCGTTTCTATTTATAAATGTTTAAACGATCATGATTACAAATATTTGAATTGTTTGAAACGCTACATGTCATTTTTGATTTCGCTGAACAATAATTTTAGTAATGAATAAAATAACAAATCGTAAAATAATTGTCGCTATCAAACACATTCAAATAAATAAAGATAGTCAGATATCATCGAACATAACACAATCAAGTATGAATGTAATTGAGCACAAGTACGAAATAAATATAAATATAATTCGAGTTTTCATTGAGGCAAAGAACCTTTTGGAGGTAACGCAGACCGGCCGTAGAATGCATGCAGCACGCGGACTGACCGTCGTTTATCTCATTGGGGCTCTCTTTGTCTTGTCTAAATAATTAACTGATTTTCATTCGAAATACGAACTTTATTCAGAAGTAATATTGACCCCTCCAGAAGCTGAGCTACCAGTCGGGCCATACTCGGTACTGGTAGAGAACCCGAAGGCGCTCCGAAACACACAAAAATTATTGATGTGTGCGGAGGAGACGCGTCTGTTCCCGTAGTTTTGATGAGTTATTGAGAAAGAGGTCTATAATAAATACGAGTTGCCGTTTAACTCAAAAAGCGGATGGGGGCTCAGAGCATGCAAAAATGTTGTTAGAGGAAAGGAACACGACACGTTGTAAGTTTATATTATTTTGTAATTTTTTAATCTAAATAAAAGTATTTATGTGTTTTTATGGTAAACCAAAAATATGGAATAATGTTATTTATATTGTGAAATAAAGTTATTTATATTATGGAATGATGTCAATTATATTATGGAATAAAGTTATTTATTTTATGGAATAAAGTTATTTATATTATGGAGTAATGTTATTTATATTGTAGAATAAAGTTATTTATTTTATGAAATTGTTAGGGTTCCGAAAAAATACTTGTGAACACTTTTGATAAAATTTAAAAAGGAAAATTTTTAAATAATTCTTTTAGTAAAATTATTAATTTCAAATAAAATAATATTTAGTCTAACAAAACTTGGAATTAAAATTATAAATATTTGTTTTACTTCATCAAAAATTA
>MQRK01254744.1:8027-18325 GCA_001938485.1 Girardia tigrina
TGGCTTGATGACTTTCTCGGTGCAAAAGATGAGAAGTTTTTTTGGGATGGAATCCATAAATTGCATGACAGATAGGAAAAAGTTGCCGCTTCCGTTGGACAATATTTTGAATAAAATATTTTTTTCATTTTTATACTTAAATAAATGGTTTTTTTAACAAAAAAATACGAAATTAATTAGTTGTACACCCAATATAAAACACAATATATATATGAAGGAAGTTCAGAGATCCATATTGTGTCTTTTTATAAATTTATATTTACTCTTTGAAAATATTAACTAAAACTCTGACGATCAATTTCCTGCAAATCAAAAATTGTAATTATTTATATTTTTTGTCTACAGAAGTATTATTGAAATAGTATTTCATAAGTTATTCAGCACTTAACATATCCTTGCCAACAAAAAATACTTTGTCAGACCTTGATCTACCCTGGTTTGATTTACTTAGTCACCGAATACATTTAATATTCAAATTTCAATTTGAATGTTTAAATTTCATTTTACCATAACTTTATTGCAAATAAAAAATGTATTTATTTTTGAAAAGAATAATTGTTCAACTTTGACGTATTTTGATAAAGTTCTTGAATGAGGTCGCAATGATTCTTTGATGACAGTCACTTAAGCGGTGTGAAAGTTTCGATATGCGACCTGTTTTTCGTCAATGAGGAATAATTATCCTCGAGTTTCATCAAAGGGTAATTTGGAGATTTTATTGGTTTTGGTGATATTTCGTTGGTGCTATTGGTATTTGTCATATTAAATGTTTCATTAAAAGTCAAAGTAGCATATTCACCTACAAATGCACATTATTATTATTATTTTCTTTTAATAATTTCTTAAACGAATTTTACTCAACAAATATCTGTGGTAATAGAAAGCTTATTGGCAAGCCTGAACAAGTTTGTTTTTCGATAATTTTATGTGAGCAGAAAGTTTTCACTGTTTTATTATTTATTTTACAATTTTTTAAAATCAAATTATTGATTTTATTTTTAAATCTCAAAAGTAATGACTTTTAATAACAAACATAATCAATTCTTTCTTCCTTTTCTTCTTCTCCTTCTTATTACTAATATTATTATTGCATCATTATTCTTCATTATTCTAATTGTTAGTACTTTTAAATTAATTAACTAATCTTATGATTTTATGAAATTCTATAATTTTATATATAATCTATTAATTTATCAGTATTTTTTCGATTCACTTTTGGAAATACAATT
Source organism: Girardia tigrina (assembly GCA_001938485.1). NCBI lineage: Eukaryota > Metazoa > Platyhelminthes > Tricladida > Dugesiidae > Girardia > Girardia tigrina. The sequence goes on from MQRK01254744.1 coordinate 9,257, forward strand.
ATTACTTGATCGTCCTTGATGTCTACATTTGGTTGTTTCATTTTTGTTCTGTGCTAAAAAAACAGATATGAATGTTGAAATTTTAATTATTTTAGTAAAGGTCAAATAAAATAACAATTTAATTTTACTTATAATTTACATAACATAAATGCCTGTCAAGAAAGTTTAAAATATCGTTTAATAATATTTACTATTCACGTTATAGATTGTTGTTGCTGCAAATAAAACTGCAATTCTCATTTTCCAATACTTTTATATAAAGCTCAATCTAATTCATTTGTGTCTGTTAAAAGTTAAGTAAACATCAAATATATACAATTTCAACACATTTTTACCTGGTATTATTAACTTTCTAACATAAGTATTTATCCAATTCAGGCCCCCTGGATTTATCTAGTAAGATTTTCTAGTAATCATGTAATGAAGTACGATCTTCGAGCAAGTACAATCCATGTCAAGTTTTATCGTAAAAAATAAATGAAACTGTTTAGTTTATTGGATTTTATATTCAAATGTAAAAGATTGTTGTTAATATTTCAAAAATTGTGCTAATTAACTATTTGTACAATATTTTCCACTAATGTCGAGTCAAAGTACATGTTGAAGTAGTCCAAAACGTACTTGAGATTCCTGATCTCTTTAGACTGAGTGGTGTACATCAATCTTGAATTTCAATTCATGTTTAATAGAATATTTATCAGATCTTAGCAAAATCATATTTTAAATGTTCTTTCTCTACTCTTTATGATTAAAAGATTTTATGAATTTTTAGATTTTGTAAATAATTTTTTTTTCATCAAGATGATAAAATTTGAAGTCCAATTAGTGGTTTAGTTGTGCCACAATGTCTATTTGGATGTCATTCTAACAAAAGACGAAAGAATACGTCATCATGTGTAAAAAAATAAATTAATGCTTATTATTTTATTTTTAAATATTCTATATTTGATGATATTTAATCAAAATTATTATTTGACTTTTGCTATTTGAAATACACTAGAACTATCTTTAATATACATACGTAATTCATATAAAACCTGTCATATTTAATGGTTTAAATATTGAAATGATTTTATGAGAATTAATTTTAATGAAACTCATTTGTTAAAAAAACAATTCATTATATTTGTAATATGCTTTCAAAATCATACTTTTAATTAAGGGTCTTTCTATTGTCTTTATTGTTCTTTTTATATCTGGTGGACTGTTCTTATTCACATATAAAAGTACTCAGTTCAACATGGACGGTTTTATCCTTTGCCTTCTTGCATCATTTATCAGTGGTATCAGATGGACAACTGCTCAGTTAGTTACTCAGAAATCAGAAATAGGTTTGATATATTTTGTTTGATATTTGCTATTTAATAACCGATCGCATATAGGATTACAGAATCCTATTGATATGATTTATCACATTCAACCTTGGATGATTTTGACTTTATTACCTCTTTCAGCATGGTTTGAAGGTTAGTGTTGGAATGTTTATATTATTAGTCATAACTGGCAAACCGACTGCTCAGAGGCGGAAGGCCACTGACCCCGTAGGAGGCCTATCGGGGGGCCCTTAAGGACTTTAGTTTGGGTGGACCCTCTAAAGAGCCTTAGGCTCAATACCATTGAAAGAGATGGGAGGCCCACATATTATTAGTCAAGAATATTAACTTTAATTACCGTATTTTCCGGTAGATAACACGCAGCTCTTACTTTTTGGTATCCCTTTTTATGTATAGATAACACACATAGGAGGCATGGGGGTATACCTAAGAGGTATATATTGTTATCACCAGTACAGAATTCACAGTTCATATTTTTACAAAATTTAACATTTTTTTATAGATAACGGTGCGCCTTATCTACCGGAAAATACGGTATTTATTAATCAATTAATATACGTTGTTCAATTAAATTATTTAATTTTATTTCCTATTATATTTTCTAAGGAAAGTAATCAAAAAATTTTTCATTAAATCTAAATTAGATTGTGAAGTATTTTCAAATGTGATTTGTAAACTGTTGTGATTAGAATTTAAAATATTATATTATTTATTGTATTTTAAACTAACTTCGTATTTTTATATATGACTTAAATGTCAAATATTTTAACAGTTTTTTATTTTTTACATTTTCAAAAATTAACATTAACTGTCCTGAACAACTATAATGTGTAGACCTATTTAATTCTCCAAACTACTATAAATTAATAAATCGGATGCTCAGAAGCTATCAGTTTTCGTGAAAAAAACTATGAAAAGAATTTAAATCGAAGAAACAAAATATTAGGTCGAACAGTATTTCTAAGCAGCCAGAAATTTTCAACAAGTTTGATTTCCACTGCCATTCTTGTAGATTTCAGTGCAATTTAAAAGCAGTAAATCCCACAAAAACGCTAATTTCAGTTGATTTACATTTTTAAAATTGCAAAATAAATCGCTGGAAATCTATTTCTACTTACTCTTATTTGGGCATTGACCCACCCGACCCTCAGGTCGCCCCGAGAATCGGACGGAGGTAGCATGGTCGCGCAGGGAAATTCTGTTCATCAGTTGTTTGGCCATTTGTTGAGAAATGAATGAAAAATAACGTTTATCGAATTCAATTTGTCGTTAAATCTTTAGAATCTTTCACAGAATATTTTAACCATTTCAGTATCGATTTTCGAATTGATTGATTCACATTTCGCTTTGTAAAAATTAATCTTATTGGAATAATTTTCTCCAAAAGCATTTTGCTTTCTATTTAAATCATTGTAAGTTTCATCCAACACCGACATTCGCTGATCATACAGAAACACTGTGCTGTTTATTTGATTATTTCTATTTAAATTTTGATCTAAAATCGATTCGAGTTTGATAATATCGACGAGAAGAATCGGCGCATCGAAAGTCGCATCATTTAATGTTTTTGTAATTTTAATATTTGCGGTCTTTTTTAACATCGCGATTAGCATAATTCAACATCCAGAAAAGAATTCATTTTTTAATCAATTCAGAACGATATTAAATCACGTACCAACTTTATTTTTTATCAATAATCAAAAACACTATCGTTTTTACAAGTTCATCAATTTACTTCAGATTAACAAAAAACAAGGTCATAATTTTTAATAATAATCATAATAGCCAAATATTTAAAATATTAATTCAAATTGTTTAATTTCCATTGAATAATTTCAAAATGATAAAAAATAATGATTTGAAATTTAATGATTTAAATTTTGATTTGAAACCAAATTGAAACGAACATATAATAATGATAATAATCTAATTTAAAAAACAAAAATATAATAATTAAAATGTTCGAATCCCGAACAGGCATTACAAATTAATATAATCTTCTCAAAATTTATCAAACTCCCCTCCACCACAAAACTCTTCAACGCATCCATGAAACGATTGAAAACGATAACATTGACGCCCTTATTGATGAGACTATTGACTTTTAAAAATCATGTGTACATTCTTCTCGGTTTTCTTGTTGCTGAAAAATACACTTAACTGCCACTAGGTACCTACTGCATATGTAGCACAAAATATGAATTATGTATTCCTGAAGAATTTAAATCGATAACTGTAATGCTACATCAAATGTTTTCTGGGATATGAACTGCTTCAAATACATTTTGACGTTGAAAAGCTCTTCAGTTTTGCGTAGCAATTACATAGCTTTTTATGCTCCTTAGATTGATATATGCTTGATCATTTGTTAGTTCTTAAGGTAATGGTGAAAGTCATTCTGTAATCGAAAAGTTGAGCATCTTATTATCCATGAAACTGTATATAATACTTTATAAGAATATATTTAAGTACTTAAAAGGCGGATTTGTATATGCATAAAGTTCAGACTTTTTATGACATTATTACTAATTATAAATATAACTATAATTTCACATATAATCCAATAATAGAATTCTAACTTAATTTTATTTATTAGTACAATGAAATTAATTACTAAAAAAATGTTATTTTATTTCAAAAACTCTTTTTAGTGTTGTATTGAGACCACTGCATATTGCCTTTTTAATAATTCAGCTTGGTATCCTTCATTAACCATAGTGACAATTATATCAAGGAATGTAATATTTTTCTAATTCGATAGTAAATTTATTATTAAATCAAGAACAATCATTAAATTCAACAATGGTTTTATAAAAGAAATACTTTATGGTATCAAAAAGATATCATGTGCTTTTCTCTCATAAAAAACATTTCTCATCATGGTATTAGTCGCATTATTCTCAAGAAAAAATTGATGCCAAAATTGACGATAATTGGTGTTAAGAACATTGAGACAATTTTCATTATAATTTTTATTATTATCACATTTAGAGTCATCACAAAATTTTATCGGAAGATCGTTCACCGTTTGATATCGCTCTAATTGGTTTTTTAATTTCTACTTTTAATCATGGTTATTGGAAAATTTTTTTCTAAATCTTGAAAATATTTAATTTCAAAAAAAATATTACTTAAAATAAATATTTTAACCATTTCTTTATAAAAACTCAAAATAATAAGGGTTATAAAATTGTTAAAAATGAATTTAATTTAAATCTAATTAAATGCTTTTCTTTTTGTTTGAAAAAAAATATTAAACTTAATTTAAATTGTTAATTTTAAAAATTTAAACTTATCAAATTATTATTTTAATTATGTTCGAATAGCCAATCACTGTAAATATAAAAAATACTAATTTCCATCTGGGTGGGAGAATCACCATTTTAAGTTCAGCATACTCAAATCAACATACAGCATCAATACATTCACACATTCATACAATTTAAAATAATCTTCACAATGGGAAACCCATTGAAACCTTTTATAATTGAAAGAAAATGTGTATATTTGGTTCAAATTTCTAGAAGTTCTTTAGTTTTTATGGATTTGTGTCAAATGACCGAATCCCAAAAGACCGAATTAACAAATGACCGAAATTAATTATTACAATTTTTATTATTCTAAAATACAATAAATTTAAAATAAGTTGTTATGAGGAATATTTTAAATGTTATGTACGTCTATGTATGTAGTATTGTGTCATTTTTTGTATAACCCATTGGTATGTTTTGTTAGAGCGTGATTTGGTCGATCATTTGTGTGTTGTTTATTTTTGTCATTTATTTTTTTTTTACTTTTGTGATTTGGCCAACAGTTTGTCTATTGTTTATCTTTATTATTTTTTTATCCGTTCGTTGCTGCTTATTCGCATGTAACTGCTAGAGAGAGAGATTGATTAATTATTTTAATTTATTTAATTTAATTATTTAATTCTTATTAATTTAATTATTTTATTTACCTTATAATTTCTTTTTACTTATTTATTTTAGTTAACTTACATAAGTTAATTTACATGATAATTAAGTTAATGATAAGGATTTAAAAATTAATTAATTAATCAATCCTCAAATTTTGAATTTAAAAATAATTGCCAAAGAGATTTATTATTTTGTCGCCGATTTACTTTTGCAAATCAGAAATTAATTATTTTCCTTAACGATGCAGTTATATTGTGGAATCTTAATACGAATCGACAACTGATTAATACATCATTTTTTTTGTTCCATTTCACAGCGGACTATATATATTTGAAGATCAAAAAAGAAGAGAAAAAAGACAAACGTTCCGTTGACTGATTAATCCGTTATTATTGGTTACTGCTATTGAGAATTAATTACCTGACTACAGATCGTTAAGTACTACGCCTGATTGTTTTTTTGTTTCGTTTTGGTCGTGAACTGTATATTTAGCGATCCACACTTCACGTGTATGAACGGTAACTATTTGTATTAAGTTGCAAAGTTTTACTGCCATTATAAGATTTTATCTGTAATTTGTATTATTTCTTTTAGAATTTTTTTAGCTACTAAACTTATCTAACAACTATAGGTTTAGATCAATTTAGTACTTTATTTTATTCATCCGTTATATTAAAAAAAATAAACGCTAAACTTCCAATTTATTCTTTAAGTTATCTGAAGGATAAATTGGGGGTTTTACATTTTTCATTTTAAATCGAGATTTTTTTATTTTAAAATGAGCTTTTTTTCAATTAAAATTCAGATTTTAAATGCCTTAAAATTATAAAAATAAAGAAAATGAAACATTCTCAATCTTAAATGAAAAGAATCATTTTAAAATAAAGAATCTCAATTTTAAATGAAAAAAACCTTATTTGATTTATGAAAATAATTTTTAATAATTTCGGTCTTATGGGATTCGGTCATTTGACCGGATCCCAGTTTTTATATAAATTGAAAGATGATCAAGAAAATTTAGGGCAGAATATGTTCGTATTTGTACATCATAATATTATTTCATTGAAATTTGCAGAATAGAATGAATAACTCAGGTATTGTTGCATCAACTTTATTTTTAAGTGTCGAATAAGATTTTAGAACTTATTTTAGAACTTATTACTATTTTTTACTATTTTAGAACTTATTAGTTCTATCCTGAATCTGTATATTCTTTTAAAACAGATAAAGGAAAGTAAACAACAAAATAAACAAAAAGTTGGTAAACATTTATTTACTATAGTTTAAGAAAGTATTCTTTTGATATTAACACTGGCATAGAGAATTATATAATATTGAATTTTTCTTGATTTTTGTACTTTTACGTTTAAAAAACTTTGTATAGTATTGTTTATAGTATTCTTAGGTTCAATGTCTACATAGGCCAACAATTTGAAAACAACATAAGAATTCGATAAAGCTTTTGTTAAATATGTCATTTGTTTTCGTGTTAATCAGACAATAAGTTATTTCTAAAAAAAACAGATACAATTTTCGAAGTTGTATTTTACTAACAACAATACTAGAATTTAATATTCAATCACTTTTGAGGAGATTTTTTTGAATTTTTAATTTAAACGTATTTTATAAATAAATAAAATTAATAGTGTTTAAATATTGATAATTTAATGTAAGAAATTGGAATATAAACGCTTAATCTTGTAATTCCTCCATCTGAAGAATTTTGTGTTCTAGGCAAAATCTGGCATATGTTTAAAATTGTTTAATAAAGCTAAATAATAAAAAGGTATTAATTAGTGAGCCTCCTTAAACTAATTAAATATAAATAAAACGAATAATATACGTAATAATATAATTGAAGAATATTTAACGCAAATAACAATAACAAGAAGTCAGAGGAAAGAGTTTATCACACAAGAAAATAATAGAAAAGATGTTATTATTAAGGCAATAAAGACTATCTATTACAGTTAATTGGATTCGACTAAATCGTTATCGTTGCGACTTAAGAAAAGGAATTGTCGTAGACAATTGTTACAAGGGCAATCACCAATCAGGATCTGTATATGGATCGCGAAAGGGATTGTTCTGTTGTTCGTTTGAATCGCCTGGTAAGCGTGGAGTGTGATTAAGGATAATTTATTGATGTGGAGTTTTATTAGGGTGAACCAAAGTCTTTTCGTATTTTCTACGTCTTTTTGTTCAATTGTTTCTTATTACCAAATAAAGATATTTTATTTTTTTTATATTTGTTTTATATGTTTTTAAAGCTCTTGAACTGCTCTATTACAATATATATTAAAACTTCTAATTAGTCGTATATAATTTTTGCGGGTCTTTTAGAAAAATCATGGAAAACTTTGAAATTCGTGTTCTTTTATGCTATTACTGGAAACAGGGCTTAAACGCAACTGCAGCAACAAAGAAGATATGCRAAGTTGAAGGCGATAATGTGGTCTCAAATCGTACTGCACAAAATTGGTTCAAAAGGTTCAACGAAGGCGACATTGACATCGGAGGCAATGCACATTCAGGCCGACCTATCACCATACATTCCGGAGCAATTCGTGAAGCCGTCGAGACAAATCCGTCAATAACTACTCGCAGATTGTCGGCCGAACTCGATATTCCTCAAACATTCATTGTACGACACTTTCACGCTCTTGGCAAGGTCAATAGACGATGTGCCTCATGAATTGACATAAATTCAAGCCGAAAAGCATTTCGAAACTTGTCAAAAATTGCTTGAAAATCCGCGCGATGACTGTTTCATCCCTTGAATTGTAACTTGCGATGAAAAGTGGGTTTTACTTCAGTAATACAGACCAACAAAATCAATGGTTGGACCCCGGACAAATGGCGAAACCGGTAGCGAAACGAGATCTTTTCTTAAGGAAGGCACTTTTGTGTGCTTGGTAGAATTTCGAAGGCGTGATTCACTTCGAGCTGGTTCCAAGTGGTCGTACCATCGACGCTGACCTTTATGCGCCCAACATGATCGAATGTATGCGGCACTTGGCGAGAAATACCCGCTTTGATCAATCAAAAGCGAGTTCTTCTACAACAGGACAATGCAAAACCGCACTCCGCCAAACAAACAAAGGAATAAATCAAAAATCTCGACGCCTTTGAACTTCTTCCATACCCAGCGTATAGTCCGGATTTTGCGCCATCCGTCTATCACCTTTTCCGCTCTATGGCACACTTTCTTCGTGGTCGCAGCTTCAATAATCTGGCCGAGGTCGAAAACGGGTATCACCAGTTCTTCGCTTCTAAGAACAAGGATTGGTACCGCAGCGGGATCGTACAACTTGCCCATAGATGGGTTCAAGTTATAAATTCAAATGGCCTTTACTTTGAAACTTAAATATTTTTTATTTGTTGTAAAATTATGTTTAAATTATTAATAAAAAAATGAAAAGACTTTTGGTTCACCCTAATAGTTGCTTTGTTGGTCGCCAAGTTTAGGTTTGAGACATTTACAGAAGAATGCCACTTCCGGTTTGTCACTCGTAATAAAAAACCTCGTAGACACGAAATGTAGAATAATAATAATTAATTAATTTTTTATCGCTGGGCTCTAATTTTTTAATCAATATTCATTTTAAATTAAAGTTTAATAATATATTAACGATAACGATAATGATAACATAATTATAAATATTTTTAATTTAGTATTTCATGTATACACTACCGTGCAAATTAGTTGGGACACTTCGTTTTTCGGTGAAAACTCAGCAACCATCAATCTGATTTTAATGAAATCAACAACCAAGGTGCTAATTGAGTAGAATATTATACTCACAACGTTTGGTTAA
>MQRK01254745.1:0-12090 GCA_001938485.1 Girardia tigrina
AGCCGTGGTCGCCATATTAACAACATCACAATTTGAATGCAAACATTTATTTACAACACAAACAGATTCTTCACAACAATTTTCAGTGGTCATCTTTCTTTGATTAAATATTTAAATATTTAAATATGAAAAAATTAATGAATGGGGAAATATTAATATTACATTTTAATTTCTCATAATTTTTATTGGATAAAAGTCATTACATAATTTTTTAAATAAACATTAATTTTTAAAATATATTAAATTTAATAAGTTAAAATCATTTACTGAAAATATTATTAAATTCATAATTATCAAACTTTAATTAATTAGTACTTTAATTTAATATCATTAAATTAATTTCATTAGATTCAAATAATCAATCAAATAACATATCAATCCCATCTGAGTAGGAGAGTCACAAATCTAAACAGCATAAAAACAACAAACTTACAACATTCACAATTATCCCTCACAAACTTATTTTAAATTTTACAATTATTTTATTAGGTCGATGCATAAGTTTCTGAACTTTGATAAAAAGGGATATACTTCTTTAATGACCCCCAAAATCCACGTGTTTATTTTCTTATTATTCTGGAAATGAATCACATGAAAATCACATTGGCAAAAAGGCGTCGCAAGCGAAGGACGAAATTTACCAAGCATATGGTACAGGTTCTGTTGGCCTTACAACGATCAAAGAATGGTACACCAAGTCCAAGAAGGGCGACTTCAACCTAGAGATCCAGCCACGAAGTAGTAGACCGAAAAAAATGGAGGACGAAGAGCTTCTGGTTCTCTTATAAGAGGATGATGGACAGTCAACCCGTGAACTGGCCAATCGCATCAACATTAACCAGTCGACAGTCCTACGGTATCTGAAAGCTCTAGGAAAGGTGCAGAAAGCAACAAGATGGGTCCCACATCATCTCTCTTCACGAAACAAGGATGATGGGATGAATATCGCCTTGACTCACCTCACCCGCCACCGAAGAAAATCGTTTTTATGGAGAATCGTCACTGGAGACGAGAAATGGGTGTATTATGATAACCTAGAACGAAAGAGGTAATTTGTAGACCCCGGAACTCCATCAACCTCCACTCCAAAATGCAATATTCATGACAAGAAGGTCCTTCTGTGTATGCGGTGGGATATAATGGGCCTTCTTTATTATTAGCTCCTGGATACCGGGTAAACGGTTACCGCACAACGCTATAGTGATCAGCTATCTAAGCTGAATCGAAAAATCTACGAGTTAAGGAAATATGTGGGCCATAGTGAATGCAAGGTCATACTGCTGCATGATAACGCTAGACTACATGTTGCGTCAGCGACGAAAAATATGATTTTAGCCCTTGGATGGGAGGATCTATACAGATTTTCATATATTTCGGTCTCTCAACTTTATCTCGCGGAACAACATTTCAAAACAAGCGATGAAGTTAAGAAATGCAGAAACGACTTCATTGATTATAAAGATGAAAACTTTTTCACCAGCGGAATCTATTTGTTAACTAAACAGACTGCTATCGACCTTTTCATAAGCATTACAATGTTAGAGCACAAACAATTGAACTGAGCCCATGCCTGATTATCAGGAATGTTGATCACTATTTTGCATTTGTTTGTTTACAGTGCTGAATATTATGAGCTTATCTCAAGTGTGTTGTGTAAAAAAATTGAAAAAAGAATGTTCGATTTTCATTTGAAAAAACTCATTATCAACCATTTGTTATAACTAGGACAATTTTTTGTTGTATTAAGAAAAGAAAAAGTTGCATTTTTATTTAACAAAAGTTACAAAAACTTGCAACTATTAATTTTATTGGTCAATTAAATAGATCACTGATTAAATTAAATGCAATCACTGATAAATCCATGGTTACTAATCATGAACTTGCGTAATGACAATTACAAATTGATAATAATAAATTAATAACAAATTAATAAAAAATTTAAAAATCCAACAGATATTTATTCCATAAATACAATATTATTGTAATATGTGATAAAATATTTAAAAATATTTTCAGCGTTAAATGGTCGATTTGTAGATAATAGATTTTTTAGCAATGAAGAGCTTCTTTCAACTGATGCTGAAGAGGCTTGATATTTCTGTAAAAAACATATTGGCTTGGAGATATGTCATTTTTAGTAAAATTCAGGATATTGTAAATATCCTTATTTTTCATTAAGCTTTTTTTGACATAAGTTGATAAATCATATAAATCTTCTCGAAACTGTATATGCTGCAAATCTTGAAATGCGTTTGAAATAGAATATGTAGTTCTTTCTGAATTCTCAACCAATGTTATTAGATTTTCATAATCTCTCTTAATCTGAAGTAAATCAGAACTTAGACTCTTTTTTAATGAGTCCTTTGCTCTTGTTACAATCAAACCATCCCCTGTAAATTCACCTACGATTAATCTAATTTTAGGCAAATTATCGGCATAATAAATTGCCACTATAAGCCAAGACACCCATCTGGTAATCACTGATGCAGGTGGAAATCCAATATCACGAAATAGTAAGTTTCTTTCCTTGTTTTTGATCGTAGCTGCTTTTAAACGAGAAATTAAATTATCAACCGAATCAAATTTAGATCGAATTCATTCAGCTCAATTGTGAAATAAATGTGACACATGTAACATAAAATAGTTTTGAATATAACAACTTAAGAGTGTTTCTCGCGGCTTTTATATATATGAAGCCGCATCTGAAATAAGAAGTAAAAAATTTTCTTTATTGATTGAAGTGTTTCTTAAAAGGTCATCAACAAGTTGGATAACGTACTGCTGATTAACGCTGGCATCACAAATACGACAGTCTAACAAATATGTTTTCTCAGGTTCCGTAATAATTCCTATTAAAGTATCAAATATTCGTTTTTCCGATATCTCAGATTCGTCTATTATTAAAAAGATATCTTTGAAAGATTTTCTCCTTTACTTTGTTTAATTCGTCTTGTGCAACTGTAGAAACAATGGATCGTAATGCTGACTCAGATGGCAACGGTTTTCCCAAATACTCAAAAAGTGATTTCAATACAGGATTATTTACTTTATAAAGAGGAATGTCGGCAGATAAAAATGCTTGTGTAATGTTAAGAGAACTCACACATTGGACAGAACATTTATTACATTCACATTTCTTATCATCTTTATGATGATCAATAGTATTGCTTTCACTTAGATCCATCAATCAATTTTCAATATCTCCCATTATAATCTGAAGTATACTTGAGAAAATTATTTTATTTAAAAATATTTAATTTAAATTTTATTGGCTGAAATAAAATATTTTTATAGTAATTTTTAAACATTAATTTGATTTTAATTATTTAAAAATTTACAAAAATAAAATCAATAAAATTATTTAAAAGTTGCAATAATAAAAATTAAAAATTTGAATATTAAATCTAAATTTAAATAAATTAGTTTCAGATTATAAGAATTAAATATTGATCATCCATCTGGTTAGGAGAGGCACAATCCCAAATCAACATACAACATTTAAACACGCAAAAACTACACAAAAACATCCACACAAAATATTCCTCACATGCAATTTTGTAATTAAACTAATTTTGATTTTTACATACATTTCGGTCGATTAATGTTTGCCTCGATTTTTGATTAACGAGTATTGACTTTTGGTGTTTATCAGATTTAATGTGTTTCATAACTATCAAACGTCTCTTGTGATTAATAACAGAATTGCAGCATAAACAAAATAAATCATTATTGGGTGTTTCAATGAAATATTTTGGAAATTCTTTCATGTATAATTCGGTTTTCGATTTTAAATTTTTGACCATTGTAGTTCTATGAAAACATCAAGTAATGCAAAATATGTTTGAATTTAAACTTACGTTTTTAAATTAATGAAATTGTAATAAATTTAAATAGTTATTTACTACTTAATTACCATTACTTAAACAATTTTATTTAAACAAGTTTTAAATAAGTTTTAGAAAAGTTGCATTTAAAAAAATGCAACAAAAATCTTGCCCTAGTTAAAACTAATTGTGGAAAATATTTAAATTCACCATAATTTACAAATTCAAATTGGTTTATGAAAATTTTGATTATGTTTCAAATCTTTTTGTTGTCTTTTTTAAAAAATCCCCAGAATAATTTTTAAAGACCGTAAATGTTTTTATTTGTACAACAATTTTCGAATTCGCCGATACAGAAATAAAGAATTGTTCGCAGAAAATTACAGTTCAACGTAACAAAATTTTATCCCGATTACATAAGCGAATATTTATTTAATTTGAAACCACTGCCAAAAGAACACAATTAGATATTTAATTTGACTAATAAAAATTTGCAAGAAAATATATAACTCAAAAATCTTAATCAAATTCATATTTCGAAAACAGTTTTATAACGTCAATTTCGATTATTCTTCAAAAATATTAAACATATCAATCTTTAATCTGTGTATGAGAGCAACAACTCAAAATAAGAAAAGCGACATACAATAAATCTTTGGAAATATTTCACAATATATAAAACTGATATATAGAAAATTCTGTGAGAACATTTTCATATTTATTAGATGCGTTTATTATTACATGTGTTTCGTATGACGCATTGTGAGTAGGTTATGCTATGTTGATATAACTTAGAAGAATTTAATAAACAAATAAAAACACTAATTATATATGTGAGCCTGAGATGATTCATCCCAATATAATTTGTATTATATTTACTGGATTATAAATTCCAGAGAGCGGCTGCAAATAATACTTTAACACTAGGATATACGGAGGGGTCATTTTATCCATTTTTTATTTCAATCTCTAGCCATTTCGCAAAAAAGGAGGGAGCTTAACCAAACTTACTGACTTTTCCTAAACCACATGTGAAAGCATTATTGACTCTAAGCTTTAATGGGGGTAAGCTGAATAAAATGTGACTTTTGTATGCTTTCATTACAATGATAAAAAATTATTCGACGGGAAATGCAGAAAATAGTTTTATTTTTAAATTTTGATAGAGTTATCAAAAATAGACGAAAATAAAGTGTTTTTTCAAGTTCAGTGCCTTGATTTGATAGAGTAAAGTCTTAAATATAATCTTGAAACATGTTCTGGGTCAGTTAATAAGTGTAAGGGTCATAAATGACCCTATTTGGGTATCCTATGACATTACGATTTTTGTGCAAACCAGTGTTAACACTAAAAAATCGAATAAGTTTTGTGTTTGAAATATATTTCAATATTTATGTTGCTCTTTGGTCGTTGAATAATATTTCATTGACATAAGATATATTAATTGTCCCAGTTTTTGATATAACGTTTTAACAAAAACATCTTAGGATTTAAAGATCTTACAAGCATTTCAAGTGGATTATACAATAAAGATTGCAGTCATAAATGAGTCAGTGGCAGCTATTGTGAGCTCTGATAACAGATTGTACAAGTACTGCGTCCAAGTTATTATTTATTTGTTGATGAATTATGCTGATGACAAAATGATCTGTAGGGTAAAAAGATCACCGGTAACAGTATTATTCATGATTTCTCTAAGGATGTAACGGCAGTGGGTCTGTTCAAACAAACGGTAATTATGTGACTAGTGTTGCCTCTTTCTGTGACACTTGTTTACTGTTTCAGATAACAGTCGGACTGGGAAAAGAGATCGTCACAATTCAATTTTAGATTATATTTATTTTCCGTATGATCTTCCATTACCCAATTGCAATTGAACTTTTTAACTCAAATGATTTTATAAAAATATGTTTTATAAATTTTATTTCATTATTTTGTTTATATTTTGTTTCTTTAAGAGGAAAAAATTGTTACAAAGGCAAACTTAGGCGTATATGGAGCTGATGATTTAGGTCTCCATTGCGGGCACCAACTGATATAAATGTTTAAGTCGATCATCCATCCAATAGAGACATCGACATTGTCAAGTGCCATCTGCTTTGCAAATCCATTTGCTTTCATCTGCAGGATTTAACCATTTAATGCGACACCCAGTTTGAATGACATTTCTCTAAACCAAATAATCAAGGCGTGATCCACATCAGGCAGGTCTGATTTTCGACTTCTTATCCGTTGTAACTCGAACTTGGAAGTGTTGCATATAGCTTCAATTGTCTCCCTTTCTTTAGAAAGTCACTAACATTTCATATGGAAATGTTCTGCAACGAACTTCTGTTTCATCTGGGTATTGTCCTCGATGAATTTGAAAATCTCCAATTTTTCTGCAGAGGTCTTTATAGAATGTTTACGTTTCTTTACTGGCGGTACTGACATTGTTCTGTACAGAGTATTCAATCCAGAGTAGCCATAATAGTTACTACACCTTTCGACGAATGGACGCACTATGTATTTCTATAGTATACCGATCCCTCTATAGAGATAAGCATTCATCCACTAATCCACCTGAGAAATACAAAAGACCAAGTGCAATTATTACTGTTTCCTATATTTGTTGCTCAGATGAAATGACGGTTAATTATTCTGTTACTCTCCTGTATATTGTACGAGATAAACTTACCATCTCCGCTTATTGTTGCTACGATGAGACACCCGTATATGCAGAATTCTCAAAATTTTTGGTAACATGCAGGCTACTACATTCGTGTCGCAAATAACAAGCGCTATTTGATAGCTGGATTAAACACATTTCACATTGAATTGTAGACTGAATCGCCACTGTGTTTGATGTGTTTCACCCTCCCTTTTGTTGATTTTGTTTCATATTGTGCACAGGCGTCGTCGTATAGCCTTGATAATCCATCCTCATTTCATGTTCGTCACCTTTACTATACTTCAAATCAAAGTCAAAATCCGCCATGTTTGCTAACCATGTCTGGAATTGAGGAGTTATTGGTTTTGAAGTACTCTTCATATACACCAGTGCTCTATGATCATTTCTTACTATATATCACTTGCCATATAAATACTTCTTGAAATGTAACATGAACTCTTGTAAAGCTAATAGTTCCTTTCTTGTCACACAGTACCCTTTTTAATGTGTGGTTAAAGTCCTCAATGCATACGCGAATACTACTTCTTTCTCTTCTGATATCTGACTAAGAACTGCTCCTATCGATCCGAATGATCCATCTGGGTCTAAGATGATATTATTATTCGGCTTCACAAATGCTCATATTGGTGCACCGCATAGCTTTTGCTTCAATTCGTTAAAACTTCTGTCGCACTGGTTTGACCAAAATATTTCTATACATTTTCCGCCACATGCACTGTGCAACGGTGCTACTAATTCGGCGTAATTCTTGATAAATCGTCGATAGTAGTTACACAGACCTAAAAATGCTCGTAAATTTCGTAAATCGGAAAATTTTGAATTTCTGCAACTTTCAATTTATTTGTTGAGATACCTTCTTTATTAATTGTATGTCCCAGAAATACCAGCTCCCCCACTCCGAATTTGCATTTCCCTGGATTGACTTTTAAACCTGCTTTCTTCAGTCTATTTAATACTTCTTATAATAGTCTAATATGATTCTTCATAGATTTTGAGTAAATTAAGACATCATCTAGGTAAATCTCTACTCCAGAGAATAGCAAATCTTCAAATAATGAATTCATTATTCTCTGAAACGTTCCGGGTGCTGTTGAAAGTCCAAACGGTACACGGTTAAAACAATACTGCTGTATTCTTGTGCAAAACGTAGTTTTTTCTTGGGAACTTTCATCCAATGCTACTTGATGGTATACTTTGCCGAAATCAATACTTGGAAAAAATCTATAGTCACCCAGAGCATCCGTTAACATTTGGATGTTTGGCATTGGAAAGGAAACTTTCTTTGATACATCATTCAATTTCCTGAAATCTAAACAAATTCGAATACATCCGTCTTTCTTTTATGTTATGACTAACGGTGAATTCCGTTCACTTTTACATTTCCGAATTATTCCTGCTTTTTCTAATCCTTTCAAAAATCCTTCGAATTGACTTTCTAAATGAATCGATTGCCTTCTTGGATTCAGAAAAATCGGTTTACCTTCTGTTTCAATTTTATGAACCACAATATCCGTAAATTCCCAATCGTATTAATGTTTCATGAAAACATCATCATATCGTTTCACCAGGTCTTTCAGTCGTTTGTTTTGCTCTTGCAGCTTCATATCTTTCTCCACCATCACAATTGACTTCTTGGTTGTCTTTTCAAGTTAACTTCCGAATGTATGCATGACATTAACACCTTCAATGACTGCCAGTCGGGTTGCTTTCACCACTTAAAAATCTATCACATGGCACTCTTCTTTCCATTTCAATCCAACTGTTATTTTCCCCAAACACTTTTGGCCTTCTAAAAACGCACCATGTAGTATAATTGGACTTTTTTCTAATCTGTGTTGTCCGATTTCAAATCAAACCTTCTCATTAATAACTGCAACACCCGCTCCACTATCCCACAACATTAATACATTGTGATTGTTCAGCTTAACATCGCTCTACCATCTGACCCCTCTACTATCTCTGCAATTTGATTTTTTGGATACTTTATGCCGACTTCACAGACAATATGGTCACCATAGAGTCTCTGGCATTTAAATCATCTTCATATTCATCTTTATATGGTACGTTATCCACGTTTGCTTCATTGTACACATCTTTGATTCACACTACATTCACATTGTTAATATGATTACAGTTTCTGAACCCATGTCCCCTTTTTCTACAGATTAAACAACGATTATTTAAAGAGCAATCTTTTCTCAAATGCCCATCTTTTCCACAGCAATAACAATCCCCTCTGGTTAAATGCTCCTCTTCTGGAGTCGGAAGTCTCTTTATTTGCAATATAACTTCCTTGCTTCGTACCAAGCCGAATACACCGGACGATTATCTTCTGTTATTCTACGGGATCCTCTCTCATTACTTTTATTAAATTTTTCCGATGGTATTCTACGTTCTGTTCTCAATATCAATTGTCTGTCGTTTGTTTCATTCAATAGATCTGTATTTCTTCTATGTTCCGGATTCTCATATCCTCTAAATTGATGTTTGTCCTTCTTTGTCATATCTACATGCGATGTTTTGACGGCTAATACATCATTTCTTTTTTCTTTAGATATGTTGTCCTCATAAATCTTGGCTTCCGCTCTCATTTCATCCACCGAGATGTTTGGTTTGAAAACAAATGGATCCTTCAGAACTTGAGATTTTATCCGCTTTTTTGACAGTTCATTCAAAATTTCTTCATCGCTGTGTTTCCTAAAATTTTCAATTGTTTTCCGAACCCTTAATTCGAATATTAAGAATCTGTCGTTCTCACCTTGACAAATTTGGCTTAGTTTGTCCAGTTCTTCCAACAGCGGTACTTTCTTTATAAAGGTTTTCTGGAACCAATTTTGGATTCCACATCTGACATTGGTTTCTTAACCTCTTCTGTTGCTTTCGAATTTAGGAAAACATTTTATTCTACAATATTAAAAATTATTTAGAGCTCAAATTTATTATTTAGAGGAATTATATTTTAAAATATATTTCAATTTTTATAAGATAATCCATAAAAATTGACAAGAGCGTATGGGAAAATTATTTTATAACTTAACATAGACGCTAACCGTGCCTTCACATTAAATCTTAACTCAGAGAAAATCGAAAATATCTTTTTTATGAGTCGTTTCGGATAATATGAGTTACCGAAAATTATAAAGCTTTAAACTTCGGAAAAATTTTCCGTTTTATTAAGTAATTTGAGTTTATTAACGAAAGTTTGACGGTCTTCTTCACTGACAACCGGATCAATTTTCTGTCGTTTGGTCGGGGTCATTTTGTCAATGATCAAGTCAAGTAATTGGAGATCGATTGAGCGGTGTTCTGCTGGAAATGAAAATCAACTCGTAAACTTTTATTTTTCATTGACATTACATTTTTTTTGAAAACTGTGCACAATCACGCAAAGAAGCTTGATGAAATTACTTTATTTAAACAAACCGAAATTTGAATTTTCGATTGATAACAATTCAATGTCATTAAAAATATTCAATAATATTCATACATATTCACGTATATATTTGAAAATGTTTGATAATTATTTTTAATTTTCTTTATTTAATTATTTTATTTCATTTTACTTTTAATTACTTTAAACTTCTTTTATGATTTTATTTTTTTACTTAATTTAAACTTTTTTTAATTATTTTTTTTAATTACTTTATTTAATTTTTTAATTTAATTATTTTAATTAGTTATTTTATTAATTATATATTTTATTTATATACTTTCCTTAAATTTGGGCAAAATTTTCGATCAATGAACAATTTTCTGCTCCATAACATTTACAGGCACTTATTATTGGTAAATAAAAAACTTCAAGAGATTAATTTGAATTTTTTGAACAGGCTATTGTAGTATATTTATTATAATTGCTCGATTTACCCTGCGAGGAATATAACGATGATGGTCTAGAATGCAAGCTATAACTATTCAAATTCAGAATTTGAAAATTGAATGCTCATCACGAAAAATTTAACAAAATTAATAAAGATTTATGTGACAAAAGACTAGAGTCAACAAGCAAATCTTTATTGAAATCAAATTTCCCTTAAATTTCTGAATACCTAAACAACTATTATTTCATTTTCTCCCTTGCTTTCAAGGCACAAATGCACACACCATCTGTGCAGCGGAGAATCCCGTTCTTCTCTGCCGCTTTAACCCCTGTGCAAACGAAGTCCGTGAATCTCGAGATTATTAGCAAATGCACGGATAGAAGAAGTGAATTATAGTGTTATTCAAAATATAAAACTTTTGATTACCCAATAGAAAACGTCTGGAATCATGTAAAAATTCTACCCCCAAAATGATACTTAAAATATAAACATTAATTCTTTTGTATCGGAGTTAGTATATCTAGCAAAAGTAAAATATTCGTAACATAACAACTAAATTACTTTAGATACAAAAAATTGTCCGATATTTATAATAGATCCAATAATTCAAGTTTTAAATTTCGTAATCAAAAATTTTCTATTTGTGATAACAAATAATTTAAATTTCAGAAAAGTTGTGCAAATATTATCGTTATAATAGAAAAAAAATAATTATTTTCACACAATATAAATAAAGTTTTTTTTTCCAAAAAAATAACATCAACTATTTTCAAATAAATTATAATTTTCGTTTTTTGTTTAAATAATATCACATTGACAAAATTTCAAATTATCGGTATTTATTTATTCATGTTAATAATAGCTTTTTGTTGAAAAATAAACGAAATCGAATTATACAAATCACGAAATAATCAAATCTCGAACCAAATATTGACAATTATTTTTCAAAATTTACAAAATTATTTTTATGTTAATAGAGAAAAACAAATTATTTATTCGCGTGATTTAAATTAAAAAAATTAATTATGCTTTTTTCTTAAAATTCACAAAAAGTTCGTCATAATTTATCGTAATCAATTTAGACGGATTAATCGTCATTATCAGACTAAACTAACAATGATACAGAGTTTCTTAATGTAATTTGTAATTGCGTCTTTCATTTTTGACAGATTGGTTAGTGATAAAAATACGGCCTCCCAAATACCAAATGTTTCTACCCCATACAGAAGTCTGCCAAATAAAGAAACAAATGAGTTCTGCTTCTGAAATACTTTCTCTTTAGTGTCTGCTTTAATAACTGACTCGCGAGTAAACCCAAGATCCTTATTAAAAAACTCAAATATTAATCCTGTATTAATATTTACTCCTGTAGTAAATGAATCAATAATTACATTTTCAATGTAACTTTGCGTTTATTATCAATGTCCTTTAAAATGCAGTGATTATTAGTTACACCAACAATTTCACTCTCGTTTGATAATCACAGTTTCATCAAATTTGAATGGTTACTCCGTTTCCTCCTCATCCATATTTTCAAAGTTTGCCTCTAGACTGAACATTGCGTTTTTGAGTACGTCCTAATAAAAAGCTTGAAAATATAAAACGATGTGATAAAATTTAAATTCAATTATATATTCTGACACCTCAATTTTCACACTGTGTTTATACAAAATATTAATTGATTTTGTTTTAATTTATTACTTTACCGTCAATTCGAAATGGAAAATCAAAATGAGCATATTCGTCATGTTTTGTTGCATTATTTTCGCAAAGG
>MQRK01254746.1:0-11845 GCA_001938485.1 Girardia tigrina
GACCGTTGCCATGGTAACCCCGCGGGGTAACTGGTTACGTAACCATGGCAACCACGGTAACTAGTTACACCCCCCCCGGGGGGGGTATGTGGGGAGAACATACATTTTTCCCCTACTTTATTTTATTTTGTACTAATAAAATTTTAATTAATTGGATTTTCTTTTGGTAAACAAAATGATTATTAAATAATTGAAAATACCAGAATTATATGATATTATTATTATTTAAATAGTCAAACTGATTTAGACCCCTCATTGTGGGGCACCCGAATGAGGACATAATAAGTTATATTTAGATTGGGATGGGAAACATTGGGTTAGAATTCCGAAATCAACGGGATAATTTGTTGAATGATGAGCACTACATATATAAATGTTTAAAACAAACATTTGTTGCGTGATATATTTTACATTGTAGTTTTTTAAATCATATTCTATTATGCATATTTGTTTTACTTTTATATTGACAATAAAGGTTTTTCTTTATAAAAATATATTTTAAATAAACTGAATTAAAATTGTATTTATTCCTGTTTAGTAATAAAATTATTATCAAATATCAATTTTATTTCTAATATATTTTTTAATTAATATATTTTCTGTTCGATTTATTGTTGCAATTAAAAATGTTCTAAATAATAAAAAATTGAAAACAAATAATGTAATAAAATATTTTATAATAAAATACACCTTTCTCGTTCTAAATTGTGCCAAATTACATTAGAATTAAATCCGACATTTTACTAAAGATTTACTTTAATAAAATATTTTATTATTTAATTTATGTTTTTCAAAACAAATGTTGTTAATCTTTGAATTAATTAAAACAACTTAATGAAATATTATAAAAATCATGTGAAATATGGAAATATTCAAATTAAGCTTGAAATTAATTTGATTATATTTGTTTGATTAAAAGATTTATCAAAACGAATTTACATTAAAATGAAAAAATCTGTAAAATTTTGTAATTTTAATGTAAACTCATTTACATTTTACATTTTAGATTGTTAGTTTGGATAATCAGAGATGCTTTGAGTATAATCGAAATCTTATATTATACTTTTTATGTAAAGATTATGACAGTTTGTCAAATAAAAGCAAAGTACTTTACAAATAATTATATTATTAAAAATGTCAATATTTATCTCTAGAAAAAGTATACATCGTCCCAATTTTATGAATATAGTCATCAACGAATTGAAACTTTGTTTTCAGATAGAAGGTACATGGAAATCCAAAATTTTGTATTAATATTAAATTGTTAAAGAACTATATGTAATATAAATGTTTAGCTAAACATTCCACTGCTTCATATTGCATGTAGAAATGGCAGATTGGATATTGTGGAATTATTTATTTCAAGAAATTTTGATCTCGAAACTGTGAACGAAGTACCTAATTTCTATTATTCTAACAGATACTATCATTATTACTTTTAGAACCAAGAGACACCTATTACATACGCTTGTTTAGGGGGTCATTTGAATATCTTGAATTTACTAATCTCAAAAAATTGTAATCTACAAGTAGCAGCCTCTATAAGACATTTGAAACAGTTATAAGACATAATATTAAATAAATATTTAGGATGGTACACAACCGATACATGACGCATGTGTGTCAGAAAACGTGGAAGTAGTGAAGTTACTATATTCGTACAACTGTGACCTTAAAACTGTTGATAAAGTAATATCTATGATATTATTCAATATATATAGTAATTGTGCATTAGATGGGACAAACACCCCTACATTGTGCTTGTTCTTATGGCAATATAGAAATAGTGGAATTCTTGATATCCAAGAATTGTGATATAGAATTAGAAGATAAAGTATTATATAAATTAAAATATATTATATAATAATCATTTAAAATGGTTAAGGATAAAAATAGACCAATTCATTTAGCATGTCAGTCTGGTTTATTAGATATTGTGAAATTCTTGTTATCAAAAGGTTGTAATATCGAAGCTGAGAATCGTGTAATTGATTATTATAAGTATTTAAAAAGTATATCATTATCATTAGCACAAAAGAAGGCCAATACATGATGCTTGCTTTTTTGGACACCTGGAAATTGTACAATTACTTTTGTCTCATAACTGTCAGTATGAAATACCAGATAATGTACTTTTTTATTATTGTGATATCTCACATCACTTAAATTTAGTTCAAAGCTTTACCAATTGAAGATGCTTGTAAAAAAGGTCATTTAGATGTAGTGAAAATATTTATGTCAAAAATGGATATTATAAAATATAACAATTCAGTAAAAATAAATAAATTATTTCAATACAATTTATTGCAAATTTTAGCATGGTAGTGCGCTAGTTCACATCGCATGTCGATTCAGTAGAGTTAATGTTCTAAAATTTCTTTTGTCCAAAGATTGTGATATCGAAATGGAGACTCCAGTAATAATTAATATTTAATGTTGAAATATAATTTTAAAATAATAGAAAGGAGAAAGACCAATACATACAGCATGTTCACGTAGAAATATAAACATTGTCAGACTACTGTTGTCAAGAAAATGTTGCATCGAGGCTGAAGATAACGTATCATAAATATAGAAAAATAACGAAATGTAAACATTAAATATTGTCTTAGGAAAAAAACAGACCGACTCACGTCGCACTTTCCTCGAAATTCGCCGCAGCTGTTAAAATTTTAATTTCCCATAACTGTGATCTAAATGCAGTAAATTGATCATGTAAATGCAGTACGAATTGATCATTCAATAATTATTTACTGATTTAAATATTAATTAAGAAAGGAGAAAGACCAATAGATATTGCAGTTAATAAAAATCATGCTAGCTTAGTTGAGTTAGTGCTCTCTAAAGGATGCAAAGTCGATTGTAAAGAAATGGTAGAGTAATTATTAATCATTTGGTTTAAGTCGTTATGGAATGCCTTAGATTGGCAGTCCGCTCATCGCCGTTGCGATTAGGAATAACAATAACGACATTATTCGATTGTTATTGTTAAATAATTATAATTTAGAAAGCATGAGCTTGGTAAAACAATATTTACATTTATTGATGTCACAAAAGTATTTAAATAATTAGGATAGGCGAAATGAGTGCCTTTTAAGAATAACATCGATGGATCTGGGAAAGGTAGCGTATCACTGCGAATGTTATCTTTATAATCTTCTTTTAGTTTCTCCAACCAAACAAATCGATTTCTTTAAGGAATCTTCAGCATTTCGTTTTAGCACATCATTCGGACATCAAAGACAAACTTGATAATTTGTTCATGGATATCAAGACTACTTTCAAAGACGTAAGTTTACAAAAAACATTTATAATATTAAAAATTTCTTTTACTAGGATAAAACAGAAAGAACACTCAACCAGTGTTATAAATTCATGAAGAAATAATTTTCAATAAAATCCACGGAGAACGGAGACTGTTCGAAAGATCTGAGGGAGAAAAGACCATTACTTTACGAAAGGTGCAAAGATAAGGAGAAAGTTAAATTGTTTGCCAAAGTAAATTTACAAATCGAATTTTATTTATCACCTAAAAATGAATTTAGATCTGTTCAATCTGCGCCGTCAATCCGGTTGATAGGATGAACGAATATGGCCATGTCCTATGTCATGAATGCGGGGATCTCCAGACACAGTATTGCTTCTGCCAAAAAAATATAAAGGACATACAGAACCTTTCTCAACGTTAAATTTAGAAATGTTTTATAATAAAATTTCATATTTTCTCAAATAATTTTATTTTCACTACTAAGGTTCAATTTTCTGATCATTTTGATGTAATCTTGTTGACAGAATCTTTGCCTTTTCAGATAATTATGACCATTATTTCCATCCCCAGAATCCTTTCTTATCTTAATTTTCGTGGATGTTCAAAATATTTTATTTCTATCGCAAAACTTATCCGACTAGTTCTTGTATTTGAACTCATTTAGATAGTCATGACTTTTTTCACTAATTCATCGACATTGGTACATTGAGCAATGTTCAGTGTTGATTTTATAGGAATTTAGATACCTAACCAAAATGGATTCTCAAAAGGTTTTGTTGTTTTCTCAGACAACTGCTTCTTTTTGCCACTGGCCTTTAATGCGAATGTTGTTAGGTGAAAATCAATTTCACTAAGCGATTCAGACCATTTTTAACTCCGTAAATGTCATCCCATGTCTCCATTTATAATTTTATCAGCTATAGCATGTTTTATTTTATCTTATTTTGTAAATTTAAGGAATGGTTTGAATTGTTTGTTGTTTTATATTTTGCATGTTGTATGTTGATTCGGATTGTGTCTCTTCTAGCCAGATGGATGATTGGTATTTTCTTTGATTCGAACTAATTAAAAATAATTTTATTTAAATTTAAAGACTTAAAATATTTTTCAAATGTATTTTTTAAATTTTCGAATGTAATTTTTAATTCTTAATGCAATTATTATCTTTTAATATATCAATTTTATTTATACTTTTTTAAAATGTTTAGATTTTATGTTAACCAATTAGAATCTTGATAATTAATTAAGAATAATAAATATTTTTCATTTATTTTAAAAAATTAGGAAGTT
This sequence comes from Girardia tigrina, assembly GCA_001938485.1. Classification (NCBI taxonomy): domain Eukaryota; kingdom Metazoa; phylum Platyhelminthes; order Tricladida; family Dugesiidae; genus Girardia; species Girardia tigrina. The sequence continues at coordinate 4,559 of MQRK01254746.1, forward strand.
ATTTATAAAATACTTAGGCTGTCCAAAAAGTCCTCAGGTGGCCTTTAAAAACACACTAATATTTTACAAAATTTAACCAAATTTTGACTGAATATTATTCAGACTGTCATAAATACTGTGTTAAATTTCAAAGCATAAAATTAAAAAAGTTTTTTTGTTCTAACTCAAAGTAAAAGAGGATTCTCTGCTTCAGAAATTCTTCAGCAACTTCAGCAGGCATGGGAAGACGCACATAACCCATTACTGAAACCTATTCAACAATGGTTGACTGATTTTAAAAAAGAAAAGCGAATGTCCTTCGACGATTCATCAAGAAGTGGCCGGCCTTCATTAATCAACGATGAAAAGATTAAAGCAGTCAAAGAAGTGATTGATGAAGCTCCAAATGCGTCTTTGCGTTATATTAAAAATGAACTTTCTTTAGGCAAAAATACAGTCCACAAAAAAAGTTTGCTCTGTTTGGGTCCCTCAGGAACTTTCTGCTGCTAATAAACAACAACGCATTAACACTGCAAAGTAAATACGCCATGTAATTTCACAGATGGGTGATGAAGCATATTCCAACATAGCAATGGAGGATGTGACATGTGTCTTTTTCCAAGGTAGAGGAAAGAAAGAAGATCACAAAGTTTGAATTCCTTCTAATGCTGTTCCACCAAAAGAGATAAAGCCATCGCCAATGACTGATAAAAAATATCTTTTTGGTAACCTTTACATGCAACAAACGTTTTAATGTAAATGTACTGCCATATGGAACCAAGATTGATTCCGAGGCTTTTGTGAACCTTGTTCGTGACACCGGTAAAAAATGGCGGAAACTTAATCTAACAGCTTCAAGCTAAAGGAACTTAAGTAGTGGCATGATAATGCAAGAGCTCATTCTAGCAAAGAAACAACTCCTTTCTTTGAAAGAAGAAAAATTGAAAAAAATTATCAATCGCCCTATAGCACAGATTTTATTTTTTAAGGAGGTATTATGATTAAGTTTAAATAAAATGATTTAAATTATCCTCAAAGTGATAATTTCTGTTTTTGCTGAAAATATTAAATTTATTTTATAATTTTTAATATATTTTCGTTGCAAAATGTCATTAAAATATTTTTTGAAAATGATTTCAATTGAAAGTTTTGTTATATTTTAAATAGACTTCGTTTAATTATTTATATATTTTAATGTTACATGAAATATTTGAAGAATTATTTTTAATTAAAAACGTAAATATTTATACAATAAAATTTACCTTAAGTTAATTAAAATTATACACAAAACACTAAAAATATTTTAACAATTATGTTTTGATACAATGATAACTAGATTAAAATTTATGGAAATAATATAAATATCCACCAAATGATTTTATAAATTAAACCGTTCATTGTGATACTTATTTATTATGAATATTTTTTACAATCTGTTCAAATTTGCAAATGTGACTTGTATAAATTTTACTTTAGAAAAGAATCAAGAAGACATAATGATATATAATTTAGTTAAAATGTGTTGCTAAACGTAAATCATAAAAAGATTTGTCTACGAGTATAAAGCATTTGATAGAAGGCAATTGTTTAATAATTTTTTGTTTCATATATATATATATATATATATATATATATATATATATATATATATATATATACTTTTAAATTATTTATTTTGTCTTTCTTTTCAAAAATATCTGTTTTCAGTACTCACTAGAGGGTCTTTCATTAAGTTATCACTATACCTAGTATATATAAAAGATTAAAAATATATTTAAAAAATTTTAACGTTAATTTAATTAAAAACATCATTTATTTGTTTTAATTGTATAATAAATATAATAAATATATAACTTTATGAAATTTTTTTGTCAGAGATGTAATAAAAAAGATAATTTTAAATTTAAAAGTCAGTCGGAAATTCTGCCAATTAAAATTCGATTTGGATCGAAAATTTGGATCGAAATGCCAATATAACAATATATCATCGCATCGATTCGACCACATTCTAAAAACCTTAATAAAAGAACAAATCTAAACCATTAAAGTTCAAAACTTTTTTTCAGAAAAAAATGTGAGAGCGGAAGTGTTTGAAATTTCAGTTTGTTTGTAATAAGGTATTTTGGAGGAATATTTTAAATTTGGTATGTTGAATTTTGTATGTGGAGTTTAGTATTTGGAAATGTGTTTCTCCCACCCAGATGGAAAATTGGTATTTTGGATGTTCACGATGTATAATTTGCATTTTAAATTATAGCATAAAATATTTTAAAAACTTTAAAAATATTAAATCGTTTCAAAATTTAATATTAAAAATTAAAATAAAATAAATAACTTTTAACTTATTTTTAAATTAATTAAATAAATGTTTTTCTTTAAATAAAATCATTTTTAAAATAAAATTAATATGTAGATAAAATTATTACTAAAATTATAAAATCAGAACTTTAAAAATAAAATCTAAAAATAATGAAAATTTGTTCGAATAATTGTTTATTAAAAAACATTAACAAAAATTTATCAATTTATAACGATGTCAAATTCTAAAAGCTTGGCTGAGAGTTGTCCAAAAGACAATTCAAAATGTATTGAAAATAAAAGTTCGAAAACCCATGTTGGTGTTCTTAATATTATTATTAAAAAAATATTTAATAAAATCAAAATTATAATTTATTACGTATTATACCTCAATAAAATTTTAAAAGCGTATGATTCACTTACATAGAACATTATTCTATATCTCAAATTATATTTGGTGTCCTTTTAGGCCGATTCGATTTGCGTTGGCTTTTGTGTGGAAGAAACTGGAGTAAAACCGACGACTACCTGTTTTTAATCCGACAATATACGCAAAATGTTAAACAAAATAGCAAACAAGGATGATCTGGTAAGATCATTACATGAAATTGATTGTAAATCTGTACTTTGTTGTTTTTTATCATTATCTCGACGGTGTTAAAAATTATTTATTTAGTGGTAGAGTGACCAAAAGGATACGATATATAAAGGATACGATATATAAATAATGTAATACAGATAAATCATAATAATTTATTAGAATGTTGATATTTTAATAAACATATTATTTTTTATTAAATTGTATAAAAATAATCATATTTGTGAATTATCAATAGTTTTAAAAAATGTATCGTTCTAAAATTTATGAATTAGTAAAACTTCAATTGAAATTCGTAGCAAACAGATAATTTGATACTAACAAATCCTTACATAAACATTATAAATTTTAAATGAAAATTATTTTATTTGACTATGATTCAGAGAAAAAATAAAACCACATATTACATTGCTAATGTCGCCGATAATTTATGAATTTCATTTGATCGGATCAATTATCAAATTTGAAAAAAAATCTATTTTTATAGCTCCAATTAAAATGTTAATGTGGAAGATTCAATGGATTATAAACTCTATGGAATAAAAAGGGAAATAATTCTTATGAAGTATTTGGTTATGAATGAAGCGTTTGACACTATAATTCATATTAAACCAAATAGTGATAAATAATTGTTATGAGGAGTTATTTAAAATTTACAATTCGCAGAATAATTTATAAAAATTTTTAATTTAAATTTTAACAAAAAGTAAATAATTATATTAAACAAAAAAGTACATGTAGTTTAAAAATTTAAAAGTAAAAAGAAATGACTTTTTAAAAAACTAAAAAATGGTATAATAATTGGAATTAACTAAAATCATAAGTTACGTGGTAAAATCCAGATAGAACTGAATGGTGTTTATGGTGATTAAAGTCCTTTAACAGCTACAATTAAATCCTGGTTCAACGAATTTAAAGCCAGAAGAACTAGTATGATAGACCTGGAAAAGTCGGAGAGGCCTAGTGAAATCAATGAGAAAATCATCCAAAATGAAAGAAGAATCACAACTATAGAAATGGTAGCACACCTGAATGTCAGCAAAGGTACTATTCATACACTGCTGACAGAAATTGACATCAGAAAATTGTGTTCACGCTTTATGCCACGTCTACTAACTGCTGATATGCAAGATCACTGATTGTAGTGTTGCAGAGAGAATTTGAACAGTTTATACAATATCATCACAATGGATGTGATATCACTCTCTCTATACATCCCTGATTCAAAAACAGAATCACAAGAGTGGAAACTCCAGGTGAAACTAGTTCCAAGAAGATGCGAGCATCAACATCACACAAAAAAGTCTTGATGCCTTTCATTTTTTGGGATGTAAGTGGTTTTATTTTCATAGATTTTGCAGAATCTGGTGTTTGCCTAAATAGTGCGAACTAAGCCAATCTTGTACATCAGACTCAGAAACTTAGAAGAAAAAGCAGAGTGTGTGATTTGTACTACCTGCATGACAATGCTCCGATTCCCACCAGTGGACAAATAATGGCAGCAATTCAGAGTTGTGGTCTTATAGTGCTCCCCACGCCCCCTATAGCCCTGACTTTGCTCCTCTGATTTTTACTTATTCAACTATCTCAAGCGTGCCCTAAGAGACCGTCATTTCTCCTCCAAAGAAGATTTTCAGCATGCAGTCAGTTAATTTCTTGGCGAAAAATCACCAATTTTCTTTGAAAATGACTTTATTGAGTCAGCCAAGCGCTGTCAAAAATGTGTGGACGTTTTTGGATTTTTTTTGAAAAATAATAACCTATATAATTTGGTTGTTATAAATAAAAAAATTGTTTTGGAATAGTCAATTGATTACAATATTAGGCTCAGTACTTATTTGGTGCTCAACGTAAAACGTTTAGATTAATTAAAGCCGATATATTTAAAAAATTATTTTGTAAAAATTTTAAAATAAATAAATAAGGAACTTAAATTGATTTTTATAAAAACAAAAAATTTGGTAAAATTTATAATATAGAAGGAAATTATTTTAAAGAAATTAAAGTTAAAGTAAGTTAAATATTTTTTAACGAAATTATTTTAAATTATTTTAAAAAATTTTCAAGTCAATCAAAGTTTATTAATTTCGACGGTTTAATCGTCATCATCAGAATGATTTTTCAAACGAAATGAAGGTGGAAGTAACATTGCAGAACATAGAAGACATTCTAAATGAGATATAAATTCACAACACTTTAAAATTCTGTGCACTCAATTTAAAAATTATTGGGAAAGAGTGACATGTGAAGCGTTATATATATGATCTTTGGATCCTAAAATTAACGCTCAAACTGCATTTTCTTCAATTTTGTTTAGAGTTCTTAAATTATGTACTGATTATACATTGATTAACTGCAAAATATAAGTAAATTTCGTTGGAAAAATCATTTGTTCTGATAATGACGGTTAAACCGTCGAAATTAATAAACTTTGGCTTGAAAATTTTTAATTCGACAGTTTGCCAATTCTATTCAAATTTATTCATATTTATTATCTTAATTACATTTTAACCTAATTTTTCACTGAAAACTGTTTGTTGATAATAATAGTAGAAATATTGAAAAAAAATGATATTGATAATTGATATATTTAGAGAGGTTCTAAAAAACTGATGACTTCTTATTCTTATATGGGATAGTCTTTGTTTGATGTTACCATATATTTATGTTATATCATTGTTAATCCACCTGATAAAAATCTATCTTTAACGGGAATTTTCGCTTCACTAAAGTACAGAAAAAAACATTTGTAAATAATTAATTTTAATATCCAATATTGGATATATAAAGTTAAAAAAGGTTAAAATAATTAAAAAATTCGGCCTGTAACACCCAACTGCAAGAAGCGTCAAGGAATCTGAAAGGATTCATTTGCCTATTTAAATACTTAACACAAAGGGAATTAGAATTTAAGATTTATATTTAAAGATTAGAAAAATATTTCAAGTATTTTAAATAAATTACTGATCCACAGCCTAGTTTTGCTAAATTAAGGACTTAAAATCCTGTTTCTTGGGTATTGTAGCTTTAAAGAATTCAAAAATATATTTTAAGCGTGGTTTTTAACGGTGTGGCACTACTATACTCCGTTTATAGTTGATGACTTTTGTACTTGGACTTACAACTAAATAATTGACACTGGTATTTGTTCTGGTAAAAATCGTTCTTTAGATAGTTATCTCAATAAGAAAAAAAAAACTTGGAAGATTATCTATTGTGTTAATTGTCCTTGTGTTAATTTTTACATTGACATTGTAAGATTTGTAAGTATAATTTATAAGATATTTTAATTCTCAACATTTAAATAATTATTAATGTTATTAAATATCTATATCTATATACATATCCATATTTATAAGAAACGGTTAAAAATAGAAATACAAAAAATATCCTCAAATAAATTCAGTTGTTTAAATAAACAGAAAATTTGTGGAAAATTTAAAAGTTATCGATTAATAAATTATTTTGATCCAGGCTTATTTCTTTTGTTATTTGAATGTCAGAAGAAACAGGAAACATTTATGCGACTGGACAGGAATCCGTGTCTCCACGATTTTTTAGGAAGAGAGGTGGACAGAAAGCGGTAATAATCGCCTTTCATTTTCAAGAAGAACACTTTAGCTTCACCGCCATTTGCAGCCACCAACAAGAACTCATCAAGTAAGGCTATTATATCAGCGCAAACTTCTTTCAATTCTTTTTAATTTGACTTCGGTAGGCTTTAATCAATGGAAGTCGAGAAGGATCTTTTTGTTCGGCTTTTTGTTCGATGCTACTCATCATCCTCCACGACGCTCTCCGATTTCCGATTACGTTTTTATATGCTACGGATAACAAGTCACGCTCATCCATGTTCAATTCGCCGGTCATTTTAACGACATATCTCATCGCATTAACCACTCCATCATCAGCTAATTTAGCTCTATACACCTTCACCTCTCTATCAGCCATTTCATCAATTTATTCTTTTGTTCGTTCGATTAAATTATTTCTTTTGTATTTAAAAAATTGAAATTGAAAACAATTGAGATTGACACCTTTTATTTTTTTTTAAATTGAAAAACCTTTTCTTTTAATTGGACTTGAAAAAATTGGCAAGACAAACCGAAAAACTGTTAATTGTGATTATAATTCACAAATTAATACACATAGCACACACACTTAATTAACACACATTCGACTAATCCCAATTTCATTTATACACACACGCATGCATTACACAACAAACATGCAAACATAAAGAAAGAAAATTACCAGTCAAATCACATAATCACATTGATATAGAAAGAAAAAAATGAGGCTCACCATACATTATTCAGAACGAATTAAAAATTTGATAATTAATCAAATGACTGTTGTTCCAGTTCAAATAAAAGAGCTGTCGTTTCGTGGAGTTTAATTTCATGAAATTT
>MQRK01254752.1:14340-28198 GCA_001938485.1 Girardia tigrina
ATATATATATACATATACTTATATATATATATATATATGTATATATATATTATAAAAATATATAATAATGTAATACAAAAAATCGAATGCATTAATAACACTTAAATTTGTATTATTATCTCTATTCGAATTGTCTGTAGGACAACCCTCGATAAAACTATCGCCAGTTGACATCGAACTAAATCGATTAGATTTAGAATAATCAATTGTTAAAAGATTTTTTCGAACAAAGATTATATTTTGCATTATTATTAGGGAGATCCGGTCAAATGACCGATGAATTCCGAAAAGACCGTGAGATGAATGTTTTGAATTGTGTGTTGATATTGTGCATGTTGTGTGTTGATTCGGATTGTGCCTCTCCTACACAGATAGATGATTGATATTTTCTGTGATTCTTACTAATTAAAAATAATTTAATTTAATTTTAAAGTAAAAAGATTTAAAGCAACTTTTGAATGTATTATTTATCTTTTGATTTAATTTAAAATTTTAATATTATAATTTGATATGTTCTTTTTTTAAAAATGTTTAGATTTAATTTTAACCAATTAGATTCTTTATAATTAATAATTTTTATTAACAGATTTTCATTTATTGAAAATAATTAGTATGAATTCAGAAATATATGGATCAAGAAAAATGTTTAATAGTGAATGCGCTTGTGATATTAATAAATGTAAAATTCATATTGATTTAGTTTAGTTTACTAAATTTAGTTTACCAATATAAATGTCACAAGTGTGAATCCTTGTACATTGGAGAGACAAATAGTCACATCCGTACTAGAATTGCAGAAAATACCCAATCAAGTAAAAAAAGCTCAATTTCAGACCACATAGGGAAATGTCATGGAACTCAAAGGAGGGTATTTGATAATGATTTTCGTGTTTTTATTAGTAACTTTGATCACAATTATGAAATGAAAATTACTGAAGCAAAGTTGATAAAGTTTTGTAAACCTAGTCTAAATGTGTAATTTGTCCAATCATATTAGAGTATTTTGACGTAACACACTGTGATTTAATGGTCATTTTTCTATATAAACAATAACTTAATAATTAAATGCAGAATTGAAGATGCCACAAAAGTAGCGAAATATATTTTCGAATAAAAATTTAAAATTAAAATGATGTTATTTGTGTTTAATTACTAAATTACTATTTGATTTAAAGAAATTAAATTTATATTTAATCTTTTATTTTTTAAATATTTATAAAGTTTAATCATATCATTAAATTTATTCAAAATTAGAAAATATATTTTTACAAATATTAATAAAAATGTTTCAATAAATAATGTTTTTAATGCGATGTTTTTTTAAAGAATGTTTTTTTTAAATTCAAATAAATTTTTAAAAATTTCAATTTGATTTTAATTCAAAATATTTTTTTAAAACTATTTAAATGTTGATCAGCGAACCAAAAATTAATTACCTCCTCATAGCGGCAATTTCTAAGCCAAAGTCAAAACTTGTTGTGGACAAAAAACATTTCAATGATGAAACTATTTATAAAAATTATTCGACGATTTGTTACTCTGTAGTCTTCTTTTAGCTAGATATGTCATATTGACCAGGTCGATGTACAATTTCATAGTTTATTTTATTTATAATTAACCAAAAACTTTCTATCATTTTCATTTATTTATTCATCTTTTTTAATATTGAAAGTTATTTATAGTTTTTCCACTGTTTTTATTCTTTGAAACGTTTTAAGAACAATTTGTTGTCATGATACGATACAATGAATGTTATAATTTTTCCAATATTTAATGCAATATTGTGTTTTTTCCTTTGTAAATTATTCAGTAAATGGTCGTTGAATAACCAACTAAAAGCAAATGCTTTCGGAAACAATGTATCCACATTTTTCATGCGTATAATTAATTATTAGCTAAATGAGGAGGACAGAAGAAAACATTTTTTATGGATTTAGTTACAAGTACACATACAAAGTATTATGAAAGATTCTCAAAATGCTTCATGTAGAGATGTTATTTCATTGTAATATGCTGCAGTAATATGAAAAGATGGAGTGCCGTTTTTCTGCGATGTATTTTCTGCATTGGAATGTGACTGTTATTTGTATTGACATTATCTTCGATGATGTTTGATTCAGGATTAGAAATCACAAAAAAATTATAGAAAATGGCACACAAATTTAAACAAAATCGTTAATCCAATTAAATGATTTCGTCAAAATACAATTATTAGATTTTCTTTAAAATCAAATCTTTACTTTTTTATAAATTTATTAAACTTTCACTATTAAAGTTTATCTCTGAAATTTACTACTTTGTTAAAAAAATATTTAACTTAACTTTAAATTTGATTCAAATAAACTTTGTATTTTCGAAATAATTTCGTTAAAAAATTATTTAACTGAACTCTTACATTAATTTCTTTTAAAATAATTTCGTTAGAAATATTTACCCGTATGATGAGTTAGTTAATTTTCTTTTCTGACAAATTTTAATAGTTTTAAATGATTAAAATTTTTAAACATAATTTAAAAAATTTTTAAAAATATTTTAATTTTCATGTAGACTTTGATCGTAATAATATAATTGAAATCGAATATATTTTAAAGTTTATAATTTGTGATAATAATAAATTTGTGCTATAATTAATTTTTGAATAATAGAACAGAATAACAATTTTTCCTAAATTTTAAAATTAATTTATTTTTTAATTAATTTAATCAATTTTAAATTAGAAAAAAAAATCAATATTTTTAAAAGAATATTAATTTGGAATAAATTGTATCCTTTTTAATGAAAGACTTTAAATATTTGCAAAACACTGTTTTATTTTTAAAATGTGCATTATTTTAGATTAAATTTTAATTGATTTAAACATTATTTTTAAGTTTCAGTTTTTAGACATTTAAACAGAATATTATTATTAAGAAAAAATGTATGCGAATTGATTATTAAAAGTATTTTCAACATCAATATGATTTTTCGAACATTTATTAATACTACGAGTAGAACTGTCATTACAACAATTATTTAGTCTACTGTTACTATTGGAAAATTTTTCTTAATTAATAATTTCAGTTATTCCAGTTTTTTTAAATAAATGGCAAAATAATTATAATAGTAATTAATTATCAAAACTCTTTTTGGTTAAAATTAGATCTATACATTTTTACAAATAAATTAAAATATTTTTAATTAGTAGGAATCAAAGAAAATACTAATCAGCCATCTGGGTAGAAGAGACACAATCCGAATCAACATACAGCCTAGAAAATATAAAACAACAAACAATTCAGAACATTCATCACAAAAAGAAAGTTGAAATTTGTTTGAATTTGCTTGAATAAAAAATTATTAATTTTTGCGAATACAAATTAATTTCACTTCGAATATCGAAAACAATATCAACGCAAGTAACAATCCGAATTATTGTTATTGATACTAAAATGATCGGTAATCAGTATCTAGGGCATAACTTATTGCTTCTATTGAATTTTCAAAAATCTGTCAAAATTTGAAATGATTAAAACAATCGTATATGTTATTAATTGTTAAATAACAATTAATTTATTAAAAAAATAGTAATGGACATTTTAATTCAACAATAATTGACTTCAATTGCCTAGGGAGAGATGTCATGCTTCAAAACCCAGTCAATCTCAAATATATTATAAAACTCATTCAATCATCACTCAACCTCATTCAAACATCATTTCAATTTCAATCACAAGATCAATAGCGAAAAGAAATTTTCAAATGATTAAATCTTTGTCGATTAAAAAAATGCTTGATCATTTAAAAAATTATTTTATTTTATTAATGAAAAACAGGCGTCAGTTGGCCTACCCAAGGGAGGCTGGCCTCACAGGTTGGGAACCCCTGTCTTAGAGGAGCAAATCATTTATACAATTTTTTATAATTTTAATAGCTCCTTTAAAATCTACATCGCGAGTTTAGAAATTTGTACAAGAAAAGGACAATAATAAATATAAATCTTTCTGTTTTTTATCGTAAAATAATATAAATGATAAATTGTTTAAGTAAATGTTGAAAGAAAATAAATATTACAGTATTACTTTTTATTAAATTATAATAATAATATTTCTTAAAGTCGATAATCAATGCAGCGTTTCCGGTTAGACGGAAACTGTATAAGTTTATTTTTTCAATAAAAATAATCTTTTGGAAATATTATTTCTTTTAACAGTACTTTATAAAATATGTAGAGTTTATAATGTTATTATTGAGATAAGAATTGGAAGGATTTTGTGGTTTATTCTAAAGTAAAGATTTCCTAAAATATCATTGTTGGATTGTTTACTTATGTTTTGAGATTAAGGGTTTGACAGAACACATTTGGGATACGTTTATTTGACTAGTTGCTGCTGGTGATATTGTTTCAAAGATTTTAAAACATATGGATACCATATATCATGGAGGATAAACCAGAATTCAGTTTACAAAGGCGAATATGTGAATTATATGTATGTATAAGTACTCGAAGTCTTTAGACATGTAAGACCAACGATTTTTTAAAAGATTGGTATCTTTTAATTGACGCTTCAGCATAATGAAAAAACAGCAGTTATAAAATCTGTAATGATACAAAATTTCGATCTTCCAGAGTTTACTTTATATATCTTGTAAAACAAATAAAACTTCACACTAAAGTTGTCAAAGTGGTTTCAATGACTTAAAGTTCAAAGTTTCCCCTTACATAAATCGAAAACCACTTGTGGATTGCAAGCTAACCTGGTTTATAAATTGTTTGTCACGGGTATAAAAACTGGTCATCTTAAATTTCAGTTTAGTAAACATTCAGAATCAAGTCGATCGAGTAATTTAAAAATAGAATATCTTCTGTTTCAAAGGATGAGTTTTCTGTTTTACAGAAGGACTTTGATTCACTCTATGAGCGGCAGTTCTGTGAGTCATGATTGATAAGACACTACAACCCATTAATTTATATTCAAAATAAGTGAAGTAAAGCTGTCTAAATTCTTTAAATCTTTACTTAAAATAAACAAAAAATTTGCCATTAATATGCAATTAATTTGAATTAATATTAACAATTTTAATATTTACTGAGAAATCTTCCATTAATTAACAATTTTTACTTACACATTATTTTGTAATTGCTGACGATGGAAAGTGGAGTTCCAAAACATGTTTCTTAGAAAAAAATTTCTTAGAAAAGCTTGAAGAAAATTATTTTTCAAAAATATCAAATTAGCGTTCACAAGACTCAATAATATGTACGTCGTTGTCATTGTTATCATTACATTTTGCATGTGTATTAATCACATGTCAAACTCAATGCTCAGGAAATCATTATTCCCTGAGGTTAGCTCCTGAGCAGAATAATCCCAAAGTTCATCTGCATTCTGAAAGATATTCCTACTTCGTCTCATTTCTACTTTGGGATCATCTATACATGTTGGTGAGTGCTATTATGTGAATTTTATTTATATACCCACGTTTGGGCTAATTTAGTTTCGGTTTTACACCAATTGTACAGCTGTTACACCAGCTTTTATTTCTTATTTCACTAAATATATGACAACTGTCTTCATTTCCGTCAAAACGTGTTCTTCCACCGACTCAAAACTCTTCAATTATTATTTTTTATACACTTTATATTCAATTTTCCTGACTTAATACCTTGGTAATCATGCGTTATGACTATGTTGCTTTAAAATTGTTTCTTCTACAAGTCTCTATTACAAGTCATCACCACGAAAGCTGGCCTCCGTCTTAACGTAACACGAAACAAAGTATATGTGAAAAATTTTAATCCAATAACCTTCTTATTACACAAGGATTTGAGGATTGATGTAATAAAGCAAGCAGGAAAACACTAATACATTCCCATTGACATGTACCATAAAACACCGTTTCTCTTATAAACACCGAATATCAATGGACTCAATTTCCCTTTAATATTTCATTGTCAAATTTGCAATACCGATTTTAATTGTCGTTCTTCTAACTTTATAAAGAAGATATTTATTCTTCAGTCTCTTGGTGGTGAGATCAAACAATATTTCCAATCGAATGTACATGTCATAAAGACAAAACAAGGTATCGCAAGTAAGGTAACCTTGGCCGGCGCTCGGTCATAAAGTTTCAAAGAGGATTCGAATCTTAATAATAAAAATTGATACTTATAATTCTTTCTTCATGTAAATGAACAGTTCAAAAAACCTCTAACAGGAAGCAAGTCGATTAATTATTCTGATTTATTGATGCGTTGGTCAAAGCAATCTTCAGGGTACTCTTGAAGTACAAAGACAATCAAAATCTCATGTTTTTATTACGATCTATGAGATCAAAGACGTCTGAGAGGTTTTTCTTGAGGAATAATTCTCTATTCAGATTTTCTCCGGGAGTTAGAAATGTGTAGACTCTGTCTTGTTTGTAGGAACAATATGTGTCAGATATTTGAAACCTTTTTTCTTACAATTCATCATAATCTCAACCTTTAAAAATAGCGATACACCTTGATGTATGGTTTCTTTAGTCGCATTGTTCTCTTAGGAACAGGCAGTAATTATTCTTTGCACAATTTTCCATAATTTTCCTATGTGTATTCCTAAAGATCTTACAATTTCTCGGCTGTCAACAACACTTGTAGGATCAAAAGTTGCTTTCAGGATGCTTCCTTGTAAATTGTTTCTAGGAGTTGATTCTTAATGCTTGTTCCTGATCTGAGTAAAAGAGAGAATAGAACGATGCCGCAAAACCTTACTTTGTCGAACAGTTTCTTCAATAGAACTTCAATTAACTATGAACAAGTGATATTTATTATTGTTCAAATTGTGCATAAGTTATGCCGAATTAAAGAACAAGTCAATTTTATCCGAATTCTCTAACTATATGAAAAAGTGTCATTTTAATGTGAAAATTTCTCAATTTAAAATGAAAGATTTGTTATTTGATATGAAAAATATGTATTTAAAATGACAATTTATCATAAAAAATTATTAATTTTATAAGAAAAAATAAATTAAATATGAAGAAAATCTTAATTTATTAAGCGAAATCGATTCCAAATGTAAAATGTTTATTCATAGTTACTTAAACTTCCTCGGCGGCAAGCTGAATTGCAAACGTTTGTATTTTGAAAGCATTTTTTCATATTAAATTGATATTTTTCGTATTAAATACAACTTTCTTATTAAATCGATATTTTTTCAAGTCAAATTGATTTTTTTTCATATTAAATTTATTTTTTTTTATTAAATTGATAATTTTTCATATTAATTTGATTTTTTTCATATTAAATATTGATATCAATTTAATAATTGAAATAAAAATTTTTTTTAAAAATTTTCTGCAATTACACAAATTCGGCATAACATATACATAATCTGTATGTAAAACTTATAAAATACGAATAATAAAACAATAAAATATCCAATTTCTTTATGTCCAACAATTCTTTATATATTTTACTTCAAAGGTAAAATGATTTTCATTTCAGCGGCGTGATTTGTTGTTCTGCTTCACTTTTTACAATTACTCTTTATTAATTCGAATTTTTGAGAAGAATAGTCGGGGGTCACCTATCAAACAAGAACCCTCAATCTTTAGTACTCAAGGACCCCTGCAAGTCCTGGTCTACGTTTGACGCTGTTTTCTCCAACAAGAATTATGTTTATGTAACATCGTAACTCACGTAATCTTTGGTTATATTTTCTTTCAGAATATGTGTTTAAAAAATAACATTTTAAAGAAATAATACCAAACATATGTATTTCTGTTTCTTGAAACTACTTACTTTCATCGGAGGCATCAACTCGGTATAGATATCGATTTGTCCTGAATTTGTGCTCTTGTATACTGTCCTTGGTACACAGAACTCCGTTCTCATTGACCTGGAACGGCCCCTCTGGTTTCACAAGCGGTTTGAATTCGTATTTCACGCGTATGCCACAATGGCGATTTTTTACGGAAATCTAAATTATAAACATTATATATTTCAAATTTTATGTTTCATTTCTAAAGATTATATCAATAAATTAGCGGATCAGTGCTCATGCTCTCAATCAGTCAGTCAGCACTATCATACTGTGCACGAGTTTCACTGGTTTTCTGGAGGCTGCTTACTATTTATAATTGTGACTGTTGTGAAATGTTTGACAAGGTACATAAAACAAACAAATAATAAGAAGTTATTCAATCAAGTGGAACGATGCAGCTCAATACGTCTTGCTCTTTTCATATTCTCTTCCAAATGGTGACAGTAATTACAAAATAGCAATAGTACTCTAGTTGGTGTTTGAGACTTTGCTACATATTCTTTAAAAGTTGGACGTTTTTTCACTCAATTTTGCATGACTACCTGAGACTTACATCATGAAATATGAACTGATATCATTCGAATAGATGTATCCATTTATTAGTTTTAGTCAGAAGCCAAATGTTTCCTGCTAAAGTGATATATGATCCCCCATTTAAGATTACTTGGCCTACTTCTACATCAATGCGAGAGAAGAAATACTTTCGATTTAAATATAAAACCACTCATTTCTTTACCAGATTATGGGTTACAACTGAGCTTACTGTCTATGTATTAAACAAATAAAACGAATGCTTACTATATAATGTATACGCACTGGTTTCTCTATTGGTGGCTCTATAGAGGGGTATGACTTACATCATGACAACTTAATTTCGATTTTTAATTTTAACCTAATACTATTTCTGAACTCCGGAATCATACACATTTTCAGTACCAGATTTCATCGAAAAACAAAGATTCCAATTCCGAGATATATTTCTATGTTCATTGTGAGGATTTTGGGAAACTATTCTAAATTTTTGAATTAAATTCTAACTAAATTTTTTTACAAATTTATACTATATTTAAAATACAAAATTAAAGATTTAAAAATTATTTAAAAAGATGTTTCAATTACTTATTATAGTTTTCAAAAAATACAAAATACAAGATTTCGAATATAATAATATCTACAGTTAATTAACTTATTTAAATTTACAATTTATTTTGATATTATTTATTTGTGCAAGAAAAATAAAAATGTGTTTCTCAGAAATTTACTTAAACAAAACTTGTCTGAATATTATGTTACGTTGTTGTGATTAAATAAAAGTTTCAAAAATGTCTTCATCTGATTTTTCAGCATGGCACAACCACGAATGTAACATTTATGTTTTTCAGATCTTGCTGTATAGGTTACCGCATTGTTATGGTATATGTTTTCTTGATATTCGATTTTCAGTTTAGTAAAGTGCTAAAAGTCATTCGAAATAATATTTTCTGTTCTCCAATTCTGTTATCATCATTTTCTAACAAACATAATTTTATTTTAATTTTAGCTTACATAAATGGAAACTCCAGGTTGAAAAAATATTAGGTTAAGACACTGGCTTTGATTAATCTTTCGTCGAGCATTTATTAGCTCTGAGTACTGCATAAGATTGATATTCCAAATTAAAAAAGCAAGTGTTAGCTATATGGCACACCACAATCAGGAGGATCTTGGGACTTTTAATGGTATACGCTCACCAAACTTATGCATTAAAACTTACATGTTGAGATATACTTTGAACTTGTGATAATTTTGCGTAATCTTCAATAATCGTAATTTACTCAAAATTAGGTGCTTGGGTGTCTAATGAACCTCCTGTAACGAATCGTCACGGAAGACAAGAAATGATGTCTCTTCATCAACATAGAGAAAAATAAAAAATGTCCTTAGATTGCATTCATAAATTAATAGTGAAGAAGAATCTCAACTCCAAAAAGACATTAATTCTGGAAAGGGACAAAGCAGTCTCTCCAACCTCTGTATAACATAGCTGTTACGAGTAAATGAAGTTTTCAAGCAAAAAAGATCAAGTAGTCTTACTCCATGAAAAGACAATAAAAATTACTTGTTTTTTTATTTTAATTAATCCTTTTTTCAAATAAATATTTATTTAAAATAAGTTATTTTGATAAAATTTTCTATAACGTTTATTCGTTATTAAGGAATGTAAAAAATAATGGCAATTGATATTCATTATTAAAAATTGAACGCCATTTTTCACAATTTATTTTTGTAATTAATTTCGGCGGATCACCCAGTGCCATCTTCAGACTAAATTAACACTGACTTTTTGCAGCTTATATATGAGAAAGGTGATTATGCAATCAATCATGTAATAAAGGCTCTATTCGAAAATGTTTAACAGAGAAATTGAGTGTGAAGCTTGAATATTAATTTTTGGATCCATGGATCTTATTAATAAGGCCTCACACATTACTCTCTTCCAGTAATTTTTAAATCGATTACATAGAATTTTAAAATCATTTTCTCCAATTTTCTTTTTACATTTTAAATTATATTCGGCAATATTGCTCCCATTACTCAACCGACTATGCTCTTTGATCCGTTTGCAGAGATGACGAGATGTTTCTCCAATGTATGTGGCGTTACACCCATTACATGTAGTTTCTGTGAAACTAGGTACAAAAGCAACATGATTAAATGTTTATTATATCGCTCTTGGTCTCTTTCGTCAACATATTTAAATGCCCATGAAAGTTTAAATAAATTAACAAGTTTATTAAATAAGAATGGATGGTCAAAATCATTTATCGAAAAATTAACTCAACAAACTTTAGATAAAATATTAAATGAGTCAAATAGTAATAATAAAAATCTTAATAATACGATTCATCAAATCATTTCCCCTATTACAAATTATAACCCACTTGAATCAAGGTACATCTTATCGATTCCTTATTCAGAGGGTTTTAAACATTTAAAATCATAAATTTTGAAAAGTTTGATCCCAAACACCATGAATCTAAAAATTATTTCCCAGTCATATAAAATTCGTGATATGTTCAGTAATAAATCTCCCACTCCTCTCGGTTTGTGCTCCGATCTTGTTTATAAATACTTGTGCAATGGGTCTAACGCCACAATCATTGGAGAGACATCTCGTCATCTCTGCAAACGGATCAAAGAGCATAGTCGGTTGGATAATGGGAGCAATATTGCCGAACATAATTTAAAATGTAAAAAGAAAATCGGAGAAAATGATTTTAAAATTCTGTGTAATCGATTTAAAAATTACTGGGAGAGAGTAACGTGTGAGGCCTTATTAATAAGATCCATGGATCCAAAAATTAATATTCAAGCTTCACACTCAATTTCTCTGTTAAACATTTTCAAATAGATCCTTTATTACATGATTGATTGCATAATCACCTTTCTCATATATAAGCTGCAAAAAGCCAGTGTTAATTTAGTCTGAAGATGGCACCGGGTAATCCACCGAAATTAATTACAAAAATAAATTGTGAAAAATGGCGTTCACTTTTTATTCGTTATTATTAAATTAATTTTAATGCTCAATATTTGAGGAGATAAAAATCATTAAGGTGAATAATACCATATTTATTCATTGTAAAGTAGGACCAGAAAAATAAATGTGTCCCTGGTGTTTATTTTGATATAAAATAAAATCTTTGGGCGTTCCATAAACATTTGACACCTCAAAAGAAAACTGTCCTTACTTGAGGAAAACATTGATTTTCTTCTATTTTCACAAGAATTTTAATAAATCCTTTTTCAAAAGACAGGGGTTGTTTTCTTCCACCTAATAAGGGTAAATTTAAAATTTTCACAATTTTGTAGTTACGGTTTTACTTTTGATTTCGATATGGATCTGAGCTTTGTCGAGAGTGATTTTGGCTTTTCGAGAATATAAAGAAACGTTGAGTAAATATGTCCCACAATCTATGAAACTGTCTGATGATAATTCTCCAGTGGTTTCATTGACTTTAAACAACCGTTTTTCATTCAATAAAACAAAGGAGATATTTGATTTTAATGGCAAAGGTTTCAGTGTGTCAAGGGTCATGATAGGATGATTTCTGTAAAAAATAGGAGCATCAAATTCCAAAATATATAAACCTTTCTGAAACGAGACTTTGTTCAATAAAGACTGCTGTAATGTGATGTTGAAAGTTTTGATGGTAAATAAAGATGGTTCAGGGAAGTCTGTTGCTTTCAGTTTTAAAAGTATACTATCACTTTTGATTTCATTGAGATCCTTAATGGTTTTTAGCTCCCACATTTTTGGGAGAATTTTAATTAATTGAAACGGAGATTGATTGATGATTTGAAGATCAAAAGAAGTTGATATTGCATCAGAATCTGTGACTTTAACATGAGCGACAATCGAATTCGGTTCAACATCTCGATTGATCTGAGACACGAATTCCATCCATATTACATGGATCTCGGGAGGATTATCATTAATATCAATCACGTCAATACTAACCGGCACCTTTGACGTATGGAAAGGCGGAGAGTTATCTTTTACACCAATAGTTATTTGATGAGATTTGGCTTTTTCAAAATCAAGATTTTTTCTCAAAAATACGTCCCCCGATTTATGATTAATTGCAAACAACTGATTGTCGGAAGAATTATCATCGATAAAATAAAATAATTCTCCCGAAGTACCGATATCATTATCAGTCGCTCTAACTCGAAGAAACGTTTTATTTATTTCTTGATTTTCCTTAACACTCGTAATATATCGAGATATATCAAATTCCGGGACGTTATCATTGGCGTTTTGGACGTTTATTTTGACTAATAAGGTCGATTGAAGTGGTGGATTACCGCCATCGACCGCTTGAAGAACGAGATTAAACTGAGAAATGCTTTCATAATCAAGTGTTTGTTTTAAGATCAATCGAATGAAAAATTTCCCATGAGATCCGTCGTGATAATCAACAGCAAAAACGTTATCCGAGTCCCCGGACGTGATTTTCACTGATTGAACACTATTTATCCCTTCATCAGGGTCATAAACCGTTGTCAGATCAACTTTTGATCCAATGGGATTATTTTCCGGAATTGATTTTTCGATATTACTTACATCAAATTTCGGAGCATTATCATTAACGTCGAGTATCTTTATCTGGAGAGTTTTTGCGTCTCCATTTGCCGACACTATGAGAAAGGAATACAAGCTCTGTTTCTCTCGGTCCAATTCTTCAGTGACGATAATGACGCCCGTGTTGATGGAAATTGAAAATTTTTTGTTTTGGTAGTCGTGAATTTCAAACGGTGGATTAAAGCTGGGCGACTCAATTTGACCAACAATTTGTCCGACAGACGAATTTTCTTTAATTTTATACACAATCAAGTCGTTATTTTTCAATGATTGTTTTGTACAGTTAACAATTGCGACAATAAATACGAAAATAATTCGATATTGATGAAATGGCGTGAAGATCGGAGAGAGACATTTGTGCATCTTCGACAGACGGAGGAAGAGAAAAAGAAAGTCCAATCAAATTATGTACAAATGAAAAGGAAACCAATAATTTTACTCCACGATTCTGTGCGATTTACTGAATCAAAATTCAAACTCATTTTACGAAGTAATTGAATTTTTGCGACTTTTTAAGGTCATTTGATATGATGATTTTGGACGATTTAAACAAATGATTCCATTTTCAAAATGAAAAATAATATATGAATATATATAGAAAAAAAATCCGTAAAATTGACACAAATAACACAATAAATTTGACAAAAAAATTGTGGTTGAAAAATAGAAATATCATTTCACAGTAGAAAATTCTTTTAAAATAAAGATCCAAATCTCAAAATAAATCACACATTTCGAATTTAAATCGAAGATCCCGAATCAAATATCAAAATAAAAATCTCAATTTAAAATGAAGTGCGATTGCATATTTGATTTTAATCTGGTTTTAAATAACAAATTTTGTAGATTTTAATAAATCACTTTTTATCATTGTGAGGAAAATTAACTTATATATTACTATTTATATTAAATTATCATATTGCATATATATATATATATATATATATAT
>MQRK01254753.1:5155-15356 GCA_001938485.1 Girardia tigrina
TATATATGTGTGTATGTATAGTAGCAGTAAGACTACTACAACTATGTATTTGTAATACGATAACTGCCTAAAAAGCTTTTATCTTTTTTATCCAATAAAACAATGCGAGGCTGGAACATGTAAAGGAGACCGAAGAATGTTTTAGTGATGGAGGTTAAGAATTAGACTCGCACTACTTTACTCAACTTACGTATTTTACTATTTCTTTACACATTTTTCAAAACATAAAATACATTTTGGATGTTTTAGGTTTCAATATACAAATGAATCAGAACAAGCTATAAAGTGATAGATAGAAGATACAAAAACAACTTTATATGAAGAAGGTTTTAAAAAGGTGGTTCATATCTGAAACAAAAGTATTCTTTGAATGGGAACTTACTCGAAAAACTAAAATATCATACTTGGAAAACTTATTTAATATATGAAATAATAGAAATTGCAAACACTTTCGAAACGCTCCTCGTATTCCATTCTCGACTGAACATTATCAACTTGCTTATTGTTTAAAACAATCGTTCCTTCATTTCTTTCTTACAGATATCTAAAAAAATGTTTTTATTTTAAATACATAAATAAAATTTTAATGCCTAATTTTAATTTGAATTAAATTAATCTTAACCCAGGATATCAAAACTGTTATTTTATTTTATTATTAAAAAAATTATATTATTTAATGTATCTGATGAGTACATTCAAATAAAAATAATTTTAGTTATACCCAAAGAGACATTAAACTTAGAATGTAAAAGTAAAATTGGTCATTTAAAAATAAAAAAACTTGTTAAAGTAATATCACGGAATGTAAACCACATAAAAGGAGTATGGTTACATTCTGATAAAATTTGTGTCATTCTTCAATTTCATGTTTCATACTTTTGACCAAAGAGAGCCGGGATCATAATTCTATGTTCGTATTAAATTACTTTTGTTGAATGTTTTAAAGTATAAAATTTTGACATATTTAATAATAAAATTTCGTTATATGAATTCAAAGTAAAAAACAAAGTTCAAACACTTACACTTGACAGTTTTTCACTGCTTTTTGGACGATATGTCAGTCTCACCTTGATAAATAAAAATAAATCTTTGTTTTATCAATTTTTACTTATTACATCCTAATTTCAGAACCAAAATATTTTTTAATAAGTAACAATTGTTAGGATTTTGTGTGCTCGTAAAGTTGTTAATTTTAAAAAGTAACACTTTAAATATTTTAAAGATATTTCATTAAAAATTTATAATTGTAAAGATTTTAAAAATACTTCGTTAAACGATATGGTGTTCCAAAAGTAATGGGAGGATGTTTGTTTTAATCTATCGCCAGAAAGGCATTTTATTTCAAGGAAATTCATATTTACGTTTTAACACTGACTATTCTCATTTATTTCCCGATGAATGAAATCTCGACATGACACCCTCTTGAGGAGAGAATTAAAATAGTACTCCTCTACACACAATTCCAGAATTATGAAGAGGTACGAAGACACGGGCATTTTCATTTTGCTACCTCAACTCCTAAGTTTACAACGATTAAGGCAGCATTTGAGTGATTTCAGCAGACTGGAAGCGTTGAAGATCTCCAAAGGTCAGGGTGCCCAGCTACATCTACAGAGCCTGAATGGCTCGAAAGAGTTCAAAAGTTTGTCACGGCAGATCCTTCAACGTCTGTGTCTCGTGAGGCAGCCGCTCTAGACCTGCCACGAACGAGCTACCACCGCATGTTTGTGAAACTTGATTGTAATGACTAGCGTCCGCAGCATGTGTCAATGCTCAACGATTGCGACTTTGATAGGCGAGAAGAGTTTTCCAAAACGATTATGGAGAGATTCGACGCCGACCCTCACTTAATTAACCACATAATGTGGACAGACGAATCTTTGGTTCATCTATCTGGAGCAGGGTCACGACACAAAAATGCTCGGTGGAGTCCAAAGAATCCACACGCTCAAGAGCGGATTCTAAAATCTCGCCAGGGAATTATGCTTTGGTGTGGAATAACTTCAGTGGGTGTCTTGTGATATTACTTCTTTGATGGTCCAGTCAATGCTTATGCCTACCTACACCTGCTGCAAACAACTGAGGGGCCTTATGCGAAATACAAGAGGATTACCTTTTAGCATGATGTGGCACCTGTAAATTACACAGCTTCTGTGCACAGTCCAATATATATATATATATATATATAATTGTGTAATATCTAAAATATATACACCCGAGTTTTACAAAACATTCAAATATCAAGCAAATATTACAAATTAAAAATCAAACAACAACTTAAATCATCTTACATAAATCACACCTACACAAAAAAAAGATTTAAAAAATCTCATGGGCAATTATTAATTTCATTTATTTGTCTTCATTTGATCGAAATTAGTTGTGATACAATCGGTTTGAAAACAGTTAGTAAAACACCTACGTTAACATGTATTGTCTTGGATTTCTTTTATTGATTTCCTTAAATCCTTAAAATAATCAGTCCGTCTATTATTTTTAAGTAAATAACTCATTTCGATCTAATTACTTAATATATACAAAAGAAACGTTGGTTTGGAATTCTCTATTTTAACATAATCTTTAATGTTAATTTACCTTTTCTTTGTCATAGTTACATTAATATTTATTTAAGAAATATGTGAAATCCATTAAACTTAAGTATAAATTAAAGTGAAAATTATTTTTAGCTCAAACTTCACGAATTGAATGATTTTACGAATTCATAAATTTGTTTAATTGAATAAAGAAGGTTATTAATCAAGTGATTCTCATTAAAACAAGACACTTTCATTCAAACTGAAATTGACATTTGTTCGATCTCATCATTTATAAAAGAAGTGGTTGCATAATTTGCACTTCAAATTTAACAGTTTACAAAATTTAACAGTTCTTATTAAGACCGGAAACAATCCATTATTATATGCCATTCTTATCTTACGATTGACCGTCTTAAGATATACATTACTAACATGATCAATCGCATTTTTAATTAATTTCGCAAATCAATATAATTAAATTCATGAATCTTATTTTATTAAAATATTTTAAACTGCTAATATATTTAAATATCAAAACTACAATTTAGTGAAATTAGGGGGGACGAGTCGTTTACTGGAGGGAAAACAACTTTGAAAAATTATTTATTGGGATTCTCGCATATATTTAAATAAATAAAATGTTATGCAAATGTTAAAGTCCTTCAAGTGATTTCCATTTATAAGTATGTCACATTTTTATTCTCAAGACTCATTTGACCTTTTTGTCTAATTAAATTATTAAAAAATATTTTTTTTAAATAATAAAATTTCACAACTATTAATGGTAATTTTAATATATAATTATTTTTCTATTCTTGAGTTAAAAATGTCAAAAGATCATTTATATTAATTATTAATGTTAAAATTAAGTAGAGTTAATTAAATTTATCTTAAAAAGATGAATGTAATGGAAGAGAGATCGAACAATATCAATATTGATAAATCATTTCAAGAAAAAATTTGTTTCGAATTTAAAATACTTAATGATTTTCTGGTGAAAATAAACATGTGGCTGTGTGACACTTTTCTCGGGAATTGACAAATTATCTGAAAAGTTAGATGGAAAGGAAAACAGTGTAGTGCAATTATAATTAATTTTCTACCAATAAAATGGATTCTCCAAATTATAAACAAACTATAAACTCTACACAAGTTGTTAAGAAAAATCGCATTAATTTTTTTGAATAATACAATAAAAAACTTATTTTTAAATTTTCAATGAGTCAATTGAGGTTGTTGATAAAAAAATAGAAAACTAATCAAAAATACATTCATATTATATATATATATATTCGACTTTTTTCAGTTATTTTTAATTAAACCGTAGCGTAAAAAAGAAAAAAAATCTAATAATTAACTTTCGAGGTACAAATATATATATATATATATAGCTAGGAATAAAATTTATTCTGGTCGTCTTCGGAAATCGACTCCAAGGGATGACAAACTCATCAGAAGAGCAGCATTTGTGAACCTATGGATCACATCAAATGACATTCTGAAGGAATGTCCTTATTTGAAACTCAGTGCGAGGACGATTTTTCGATTTGGAGTCGATTTCCGAGGACGTCCAGAACTATATCGATCGTGAACAGAACCCATTTTAGCATATCTCGTTAGAATATAAGACAGACTTGAAATGACTACCCAAACGTTCAGCTATAACTCTATGAGTATGTCCTTCTTCTTTCAAGATAAACACCTGGGTACGCTTCTCAATTGAAATTGGTGTAGAGCTAATCATTAACAAAAAATAGAAGATATTTTGATCTATTTAGCAATTCATTAAATTAATAAATACTAATGTTTCTTAACAATTTTAACTTATATGCAATAGAAACAGTTGTAAGGTATTTAAAATAATGCCAGTAATGCAAGTAATGGGATAAAACAAAGAAAAATAATAAATAGTATGAAAATTAATTTTTTCACACATTTTACGGAAGGGATAAAAACTTTTAGCCATTGAATGCTTAAACTTATTAAAAGTCATTAAGAAATATATAAATATAATATCAAGGAATAAAACGAAATGGTAGTTATAATTTTTCTCTTCTGATATTTTTTATAGTTGATACTTTGTATTTATTGGAACAAGAAAGTGTTAGAAAAAACTTTCGAAGAATTTATTTTCATAAAACATACTATTTATTTTTTGTGATATGTGCTTTAGGTAAAGATCAGTTAAACTTAAATGCAACGTTTTGTTTGATTTATGACTAACAAAAATTATTTGAGTTAACACTTATAAAAAAATCGTCTGGTTTTTATAAATTTTTTATCAATAAGAAGTACAATATGTACAATATCTGGAACTTGCTAGCGAATAAATAAATGTAAATATAAGAAAAATTTTAACTTGTTATCATGTTATGCTTTAATGAAGTAAAATGTTTATGGTACTATTTAAATACTATAAAAAATAAATGAAATGCTAAAAATTATTTTTATAATTGCTATTATATGAACTGCAAACAATATAAAAATTATAAATTTGGCTATACAGTCAACTCCGCATATCTCAAATTCTTGGGAACCATAAAAAATTGAGATATGCAAAATTCGAGGCAAACGATTTGAAACTAAATCAAACATTTTAAAGTTTATTGTTACAAGTATTTATCAATATCCTTTTTAATTTTAATTTATATTTCAAATTTAAATTATATTAATATTCAGCTTTAAAAATCTGAATACTGACGCTTAACTATTAACCCTACGATTCCCAAGAGTTGAAAAAATTGTCCACAAATATGTTTTTCTTTGTAATCCTTGGGTTAAACATTAGAAATATGGCAAAAATTAACATCAAAACAAGATATCGTAGAATAATTATATTCTCAAATCAACAATTGTGAAAAAAAAGTTAGTTATCAATCGTTGATACCTTTTGTTTGACTTTTGACCAGTCTTAAATGGCACTGATATGATCAAGAATTTGGTTTGCTTTGGCCTATTGCAATGCAAACCGTTTCAGATCATGAATTGTTTTATTATGATCGACAATGACACCATGGAACGATGAAAACCTGACTCTTATGATGCAGAATTAATTTCAACAAAGGAAATAATTTCACCAAAGGGTTAGGGGATTTCAAGTTCATTTGTTGAAATTAGTTCAGTAACCCCTGACTCTTCATCACTTGATTCAGTTGCATTTGCCCTCTTGTCTTCTTGAATACTGTTGACGATGTCATTTTCAGATAAAGTTGCTACAGAAACAACATTTTTATCAACATCAAGGTAGACCATAAATATGGTATTTTCAACAACCAATTTAATATATTTACCCGTAATTAAATATAATTGTAACAAAGAATAATAAATCTTTAAAATTTATTTTTCAATAAAAAATATTCATTTAAATAGATATTATTTAAACAAATAATTATCCATATTTTTTCATGTTAAATATTTCATTTAATAAATAAATTTAACATGTAACACTCCCCCAAGATTCTTCGTCACAAGAATCTATATCTACTACATACTCGTTCAAATAATTCGGTTTTTGTCTTTCTCTTTGGGGTCTGTTGCTGATTCCCGATTCACTTTGCTTAACACTCGAAGCTGATTCGTTGTTATTTTCTAAAATGTAATCCGAGTAAGAGTTTCGCGGCAGGTCTGGTTGTCTTGGTTGAATATCTGCTATATGCCGTGGACCTCAAAAACCATCACAATTTATTAAGTACTTTCTTTGATCCAATTTCCTAACGGCAACGCCTCTTGTCCATTGCTTTGTACATGCCATATTATTTTCAGGCTTTACCCAGACTAACTGTTGTTCTACGAATTCTGTCTTTAACTTATTGTAAACCGGCTCCTTTTCAATTCTTTCGATTATCTTCAAACTGACTGGAATGTACTTGTATGTAAATTACTGAATTATGTGTCTCCTTTCCGTCGGACGGTGTATTGTTATACCACCATAAGGCTTCCATGATACTGATATTTGATTTAATAGCAATTCTCTTGATTGTCTTATGATTTCTCTCTATTATTCCGTTGCAATTTGGTCGATTAATAGCGCGGTATAGGGCATGTACATTCTACTTCTCCATCAACTTGATGAATACGGCTGAATGAAATGTCGTATAATTGTCAATAATCAACTCCTTAGGAGACCCACGCTCGCAGACCAAATTTGAACTCTAAAAATCGACTTGACATCCTCAGCTTTGATTAGTTTCCATACAGCAAATCGAGAGGGTCCACAATCAATGATACTTAAGAATTTTTGTTGATCAAATTTTGTGACATCCACTGCAAGTCTTGTTCAGTTTTCATTGACAGTTAATTTTCCAGTTTCCCATTTTATTGGCGCCGGATCAATAGATTGGCAACTTGACACTTCGAGATTAAATCCTTTATATCCGCATTTGACACATTTATGTCCAACTTATCGCACAGATATGTCATTCTCTTTGCACCTAAATGACATCTGTTATGAAGTTTCAGTAGTTTGAATATGTCATCTGTTACAGACAAAAGGCAAGTGCTTCGTTTTAATTGTTTGGGTATTCTTGTCAGTTCATCAGCCTTGTTATCTGGTTTTTTGCATTTAAGACTAAATTTCTCGAACAACATTCTAATTTTGTCGACTGTGATTGTAGTTTCGTCAACGTAATTGTCATCGATGTACGAGTCAGTGTTTTCACGTACTCTAGGATCAGAATTTAAAATCCACTTGACAATTTCAGTCATAATGGTCGGAGCGATATTTAAACCAAAGCTCATCCTGGTTAGAGCGTACTTTTACCATTAATGATACATGATTGATAACGCCACATTTCCTTGTGAACGCGAATCTGCATATACGCCTCTGATAAATCAAGCATGGAAAATCTTGATCCTTTTCGCCGCCAAGTACGACGTTTTTCCAAACATATATCTTCTAAGCCACTGTACACGTCTACATAATTGTTCAATTTCCTAAAATCAAAGATCGGTCTTATCTTGGATTTGTTAACTTGCAATATTCCTTCATATTCGATTAAATAGCCCTTCTTCATCCACTCCTCAAGGATTTTCATTGTGGCTATGCCTTTCGATTTGTCATCCTTAAAGGTCAAATGTCGAATTGGTAAATACCTCGGCGCTTCATCTTTCCACTTCCATTTAAACGTCCAATTATCCTTAAATTCAATCTCATAATTGTGTTTGTTCAGGCTAACTCTTGGTACAACACCTGTGACACAACTCAGATTGTCACCACCCTTCTTTATTCCTTCTCCTACTCACACACTAAATTTGATCACACCTTTATTAATTTTCACATCCCCAAGTTCACTTATAACATCCATACCAATATAACTCCAAAATCATAGGATAAGTACTTCATGACAGAACATTCTACTTTCATAGTTTCTTTCATAGTCAATTCCACATCACTAATCCACACACGTATGTTGGGATATTGGGTGATTATAAACAAAATAGAAATGAAAAGAATAAAATTATATGATATTTTAATATTTATTTAATATGGACACTTTATAAGATTTTCGATTGATTTAGAAAAATAACTTAAACCTTATGATACGAATTTAGATATGTCGATAATACCGAGAAGAGTATTCTCCTTATCGGATTATTTTAATAAAGAGGTATATAATGATATATTATTAAGAAAAATATATAAATTATATGGTTTTTCTTTCGCACCTTCAATTTGAGTCTCTCGTAACAATTTTCACTTTTCACGTCTCTCGTAATAATCTGCCTTTCACCTGGGCTTTCAAAAATACTCTCTGCTCTTTTATACTTTCCAGCAGGTGCAAGTTTACTTTCAGAGTGTACTTCAGTTTATCCTTTTCTAATGAGAGTCTCTCCAAATTACCTGGTGAGTTTTTCACAGGTGATAAATTTTTGGGCGTTTCCTTTTTCCTTTAATTAGTAAAATTCTTGTGACTCTCTTTTCTTCCAAATATAATTAAACTTATTCTCAGATATTTAATTATGGAACTCTTGCTTTCTTTTCATCTTCCTTTTATACCATTCTTCTTAGATTAAATTCTCCTTATTTACTTTTTAAAATAATTTAAATATCTTTCTATGAAAATACTTTTTTATTTAAACTACATTATTTATCTCTTTTGATTATTTTAATTTAATTGTTTATATATAATTTATAATTAATATGGTAAAAGGATAAATAAGGTTTTATTTTATCCATTAATTAAAACAAAAAATATTTTACAATACTTTTATTATTTATTATCTCAATACATATATCATCGCCATTAGCCAAAACAATTCGTTACTAATTTGACTGTAATGAGTTTCCCTTGATCAACCCTTTCAAAACAACAGTTTTGGAGCAACCCGAATCTATCAACGCTGTAACCGACTTGTTGTTAACATTGACAGTCATGGTTGGCAACGCCGAAAATGTCAGAGGGAGAGAGCCGGCGCCTAGAAACTCCCCTGTTCATTTCCCGACTGGCAATATTTTGTTATATGTCCAAGTTGCTTACATTTATGGCAAATTATTTGTCCATTAGATCGCCACTGAAAATTTTCATAACGGTTTACCCTTGTTCGTACCAGATTTCCGTTATGTGGCATACGGGGTTTTGTAAAGGAACTCCTTCTACCGCCGCAGACCTCACATCGTTCTTTAGAAACTATCTTTCCATTACCAACGTTTTGTACCTCTGACATTAAACTTTGTGTGACACATTTTTTAATTCCTAAATACCTGCGACTATATTCAACCATTTCGGTTAAATCTTGATCGCCGGCCTGCTCTAAATTCAATTGCAACTCGAAAGACAATCCAGCCATAAAGTCTGCATTGGTCAGATCGTCGACTTTTGATGCCAACATCTTTACTTGAGAAACGTAATCGTCAAGAGTTTGTCCTTCGTCATATTTCAAATTAATCAGTTGGCTGTACGCAGATCGCCTGGTTAATCCGAATGAATTGTCCAAAATTTGCAGTACTTCTTCACAGTTGCTCTGTTTCTTTTCATTCAATTCCATGTATATATTTAACGGAACATCCGTCAAAAAAAAATGAAAACATGGGATCGGATCCAAAATCCCCTGGATTTTCATAATCATCTTGAACTTTTTCTTCCAAATTTCAAAACTGCCGTTTCCATTAAATTTCTCCAAATGATCGAGTATAATTTTTAAATCACTTATCATTGCCCGGATAGCTTGTAACAACTAATAAAAAATCTATATAATTTATTTTTCAATAAAAAATATTCATTTAATTAGATATTACTTTAAACTAATGTTAAAGTTGATAAAGTTTTTTCATGTTAAATATTTCATTTAATAAATAAATTTAACATGTAACAATAATTTAAAAAAAACAATATTTAATTAACGATATTCAAAATTCAATTAACATTTTTTATAAACATTTTATAACATTGTTTTATAAAAAAAACTCAATTGTAAAAAATAATAATTTGAGATATGTAACACGCGAAAAGTTACTTTTCAAAACAATGTTTAATTGATAATATTTAAACAAAATATTTATCAAAAAATAAATATTAAATATTTCAAATAATGAAAATATCTAATATTCAACACTCCCACCAGATTCGTCCACAGAAGAATCTGAATCCACAATGTAATCATTTAGATAAGGCGGTCTTCGTCTTTCTCTACTAGACCTGCAGTTCAATGATTGTTCCTCTGGTGTT
>MQRK01254756.1:0-23815 GCA_001938485.1 Girardia tigrina
TTAATACCAATATATGAAAGTGTTCCTGCGGATATAAAAGGATATGAAGCCCGACTTCGTGAAGCTTTCCTTAAGAAAAGCACATTTATGGAAGACTTAGAAGAGGCTGTACATTTTGAAATTTTTATTAAAGAAAATATAAATTTTTAATTTGTAAAAAAATATACAAATCATATTTTTATTTATACATATTTCTATTTATATTGGTTGTGTAAAAAAAGAAAATACAAAAGTTCCTCAAAAAATATTTGTTTAAAAAATTCTAATTGTTATAGAAATATGATTTGTATATTTTTTTACAAATTAAAAATTCATATTTTCTTTAATAAAAATTATAGTAAATTAAAATTTTGTCACAAAAATTTTATTGCGTCTCTTATTAATTTTTCAATTTTATAGTACATTTAAATTTAACTATTTTTCAATTACATTTCCAAAAAAATTAAAATCTCATTTTTTATTTAAGTCAATTTAAGGGTTTTCAATTACTTTTAATTCCAATTTTTTAATTTCCAATAAAAAATTACAATTACATTTTCCAAAAAATTATAACCACATTTTTAATTTACTTTGATTTAAAAGTTGCAAAAATTAGTTTAGTTTGCTTTTATTTCGAAAATAAAAATATCAAACTTAAATTACTTTTATTTTATTTCAAATAAATATTTTCATCCAATTTGAAATTACTTTTTTATAATAAATCTTTACATAAATCTTTTAATAACCCTACCGTAAAATTTATTTTATTTTCTTACTTAAATTAATTTTTTATAATAAATTTCTGAAAATCTATTTTAACATATTTATAACAATATTTTATGGAATGTAATTGTTTATCTAATAATTTCATAACATTCAAAAATTTTATTTTATGAACGTTCCCAACAATATATATCGATTTATTTATAGCACTATATGGACTACGAGATTTCAAAGCTTGAAATCCGTGTGTTGCTGCGTCACTATTGGAAAAAAGGTTTCATAACACAAAATGCTGCCAAGGCAATTTGCAAAGTTGAAGGTACGCAAACGGTCGGAAAAAGTACGGTAATCGATTGGTTAGAGCGTTTCAATAAAGGCAACTTTGACTTGAATGACAGTCCTCATTCTGGACGACCAACAAAATTGGATAACGATGACTTGCAAGCAGATTTGGACATGAAGCCTTCGTCAAGCACTCGTGATTTGGCAATTAAGCTTGGAGTTGGCAACTCAACCATACATTGGTATTTGAAGCAACTCGACTTTGTGCACAAGAAACCACGTCAAGATCAACACGAACTCACCAAAGCACAGGCCGATAAAAGAGTCCGAATTTACTGACAACTGCTACAGAATCCACGAGATGACTACTTTTGGAAACGAATTGTGACGTCGAACGAGAAGTGGGTCTACTTGGTAAACCACAACCGAGACAAGCGATGGATTCCACTGGGCCAAACAACGCCGTCAGTTCCAAAACAAGATAGATTTGGCTTGAAAATCATGTTGTGAGTTTGGTGGAACTTTGAGGGAGTCATGCATTTTGAGTCGGTTCAGAACGGCCAGGCCATCAATGCAGAGCTCTATTGTCAACAGCTGGACCGTGTCTACGAAAAGCTCAATAAGTACCCTACCTTAATCAAACGAAAACGTGCACTGCTTCAGCAAGACAACACTAAGCCGCATATCTTCAAGAAGGCCACGGACAGGTTCCAAGAGTTGGATGGAGTCGAAATCCTGCCGCATCCTGCTTTCAGTCCTGATTGCGCTCCATCTGACTATGGCCTCTTCCGATCCATGCAACACTTCTTGAAAGGCCGCCGATTCGAAGCATTCGATGAGGTTGAACAAGCATGTCAAGAGTTCTTCAATTCGAAGCAGCCGGAATGGTACTTTGACCAGATCTGAAAGCTTGCAGACCGTTGGCAGAAAGCAGTCGAAAACGATGGACTGTACTTTGAAGATTAATTGTTATTTATTTAAAATAAATTCTTGCACAAAAAATTGTATTTTTCATTCTTGACCGGGAACTTTTAGGATAACCTGATAATTCTAATATTTTTTTATTTTCAAATATTTAATTGAGATTGTATTCCAAGACTTTTTAAAACTTGTAAAATTTTAATAATTATAATTACTTTTAATTAAATTAAATGAGTTCAAATTTTAGTTCGACGATATTTTTGTCACAATATATTTTTGACTGCGATATTTTGTCGTGTAACCAAAAATTGAGGTGTAGAGTTTTTATGTACAGTTTTGATGTGCGTACCAGCCCGAAGGCAATGGTATCGTAGAACGCAACCATCACAAGATGAAGAGAATGATGGCACGGTGTGGCGAAAATGTACTGCGGATGGTGTACTATTACAATATAGCGCCTCGAGGGAGAAATGGTCAAGATTTGATACCACAGCGGCAAATTTTTAAGTACCCCTGGAGAGTGCCAAGAAGTGAGAGTACAACTAATGATCGATCCGAGGAAATGATGTCAACGTCGGCGAACAAGCGCGACTATTATCAAATATAGACGTCGTTTTTAATTGCAATAAAAATAAGTTTTTAAACTATTATTATTTAAACAAAATTATCTACTTTAATTAAAAAAAAGATTTAAGTTCATATTAAATCAAAGTAGTATACAATATAATGCTCTTTTTCCCGTCGAGAAAATCTTATTATCTGCTTTGCACATAAAATTGGGCTTCTTCAAGAATTTCGTGAAGGCCTTGGATAAAGAAGGTGAACCGATAACAGTACTAAAAGGAATTTTTCCCCGGTTGTCAAGTGCCAAGCTTCAGGAAGGAATATTCGTTGGACCAGGCACTCGCAATTTGATGAAGAACCTGCATTTCAAGACTTCCTTGAGTACTGTTGATTGTCGAGTGTGGGAGGCTGTCTTTAATACAGTAGAAAACCTTTTTAGGTAAGTTTCAAATTGAATATGTCTATTAATATATGGCTGTTGTGATGAAATGTCCTTATTCAGGAAAGAATCATTCATCTGACTACAAATATATCTTTGATGAATTGATGGCAGCTTTTAAGGAGATGAATGTGTCTCTAAAGATTCATTTCTTAAAGAGTCACATTGATTTCTTTCCCGAAAATTTGGGTAAAATCAGTGATGAACATGGAGAGCGATTTCATCAAACCATCATCACTATTGAAAATCGATACCAGGGACGAACTGATGACAGGATGGCTGACTTCTGCTGGATGTTAAACGTTTAAACAACATACATGGAAAAATCTATTCTGTAAATGGGAACATCTAGTTTTTATTTAACTGACATTTTGGTTTATATATAAAGCACCTGCTTATCACAACAATAGATTAAAAAAACCTGTTTTTTTTCAAAAACTAGACCTGTTAAAGGAAAATAGGGCAACATGCATAATCAGCGCAAAAAAACTGTATCAGAAAAATACTTTTATATTGTAGAAAAAATTTTGAGCCCTAAAAATGTCGGGTAGTGTTATCAACTTAATCCGAAAGTGCGAAGGACGTGAAAAATAACTTGTGATAATTTTACAGACGCGTGAAACTACTATAAGCTCAACGAAAATGGAAATATTTTTAGATATCCAAAAATTTTAATGAATATTCAAAAAATAAGAATATTTAAACTGATAAAATATTTTTCAACTAAAATAACTTAAAGCTTTTTTTACAAATGAATAATGACTATTTGTAGTGACTAGTCACTGATATAAATGAATAAAAATGAAAAATATGAGAATGAATATTTTTGGTTATAGGATAATATAGTATTAGAGTGAATAATCTTTTAAATTGTCGAATATTAAAATCTCAAAATAATTTAATAAATTGTAAAATGTTGTTTTTAGTAAACTGAAACATTTTATTAGATATAATATAGATTATAAACAAACAATAAATATATACTCACTAAGGTAGCATTTTGGCTTCGACGATCTTCTTTAGCTGTGGAGAATATTTTTTTCTTTGCCAAATTAGCAGCTTGTCGACATTGTTTTAAAGGCAATTCTTGCATTATCTGCAATATCTTTTGATTAGCAGTTTTACTATATTCTTTGACATCATTTTGATCTGATTTTTGTAAAGAGAATACAATATTTTCATTGTTAAACGAGCTACATTCAGACTTGTTTAAATCTTCATTAGTGGACTTAAATAATTTAATTTTTATTGGTTTTCGATGTTGATAATCATCTATTTGTCGAGACTCAGTCGGAAATTGTGGGGATCTGTCATCAGTTAAATAATTTCGTAATTCATCATTTGTACTGTAGGAATCATTATAATCTTCTCCATTAAAGTTATATTTTCTTTTTCGATTTTTACGTTTAATGTCGTAATTATTTTCATTGCTTTTACCATTAAATACACTAGTATCTTCAGAACTTTGTAACCTATTATGTATACCATCATCAGAGCCAATAATACTACTCAAGAAATGTCGAAGTCGTTTACGTCGTTTAGAATTTTTTTTATGTTTTTTTGATACGTTCAAACTTTCTAAAATTAATGGATCCTTTTTTTGAACTTTAATTTTTAATGAAAAAGACCCATAATTTCTAGAAAATGTTTCAACATTATTTGAATCTAAATAAGTATTGAACTGATTCTTCGGTGAATCATTTTCGACATTAATAGATTCGTTATCATCTATATCAACAATTTCTTTGTTGAAATCTTTAGATTCAATAATAATGTGTGCAATACCTTCTTCGATCAATTTAACATTTTTATCTAAATTTGATAGATCAGTGAAATTTTGCAAGTGTTTCATAATAGATTTTTTCTTTAATCTTGATTTAGAATTAGATATTCGATTAAAGTTTCTTCTCCAAATGGATTTTTTGAGAAATTTATAAATATTATTTTTAGGTTTTTTCATTACTTTAATTTTGATTTTTCTAAAAATATTAACTGTTTTACTATCTTTTAATTGAACAGATAATTTTTCGGAATTGGTTTCTGTTGTTGATATCACATCAGAGTTATTTGTAGAAGACATATATAAACTAGCCATTATATCCTTATGAGATAATTTTTCTATCGCACAAATTGGTGTTCTTAGATTGATATTGTTAATGAGATCGGTGTTATCAATAAATGTATCGTGATCTAATGATGATTTTTTTTCTGATATTTTACACTTGCGATTACATATTGGACGCCTAATCTTTTCCGAGATAAAATCTTTATTTTGAAAAGGATTATGTTTTAAAAAATTACTTTGACGATTTTTAGGTCTTAAGGAATAAGTTTTAGGAATATCACATAATTCTGATTTTTCAATTAAAATTTCACTTGAATAATTTGTTGATTGGCTACCTTTAGAAATAATATGCCTTTCATCAATTTTCTTTTCATTAGAAATGCTAGCACGATTATTATTCTTTTCCAGTAAGTGATCAGAAACATCTATTTCAACTATAACCAATGGTGCATCTAAGCTTTCAACATCA
The DNA here is from genome assembly GCA_001938485.1 of Girardia tigrina. Taxonomy (NCBI): domain Eukaryota; kingdom Metazoa; phylum Platyhelminthes; order Tricladida; family Dugesiidae; genus Girardia; species Girardia tigrina. Next base: position 5,443 of record MQRK01254756.1, read on the forward strand.
TCAGTATCTGACATTGGTGGATCATCATTATTATTAAAGTTTTGGGTTACAATCTCTGGATAAAAGGATTCAGGAATATAGGTCTTACAATAAGACTCATAATTTATTGGAAATTGTATAGATGAAACTCTTGCAAACTGAGTACAACATTGAAATCTATTCGGAATTTCGATAGAGTCAAAATCAACAACTGTACCATATTTCACATTTTTATTATTTACAATTGCTTCTAACCCGCTGTGTAATCTCAGTTTTTTGTTAATTTTTCTGACCGGATAGGACTTTTTTACATAAATTCCAAAATTATTATTCACATATTGTTTATTTTCTACTATGTTTGGTTTAAGACTTGTTTGAATAGCCAACGAAGGGAAAAGTAATTTTGTTTCAATTTCTGAAACAACACCTCTACATTCAAAATAAGATAAATGAAAATCAACGGTGCTATATTCGTATATATGATGCTGAATTATTGCATTTTTGATCGATATTTCTAGATTGCTGTCGTGCACTTCATATTTGATTTTAGATGAATTTAACTTGTTTTTGGATCTTAATTTAACATTGTCAATAATTTTCTTCTCATTAGTTTTACATTTGATAAATTGACTCTTTGAAGAGTTTGTAAGTTTGACTTGATCTTCATGACTAATGGAACTTGAATTTGTTCGCAAATTATATTTTCTAATTATATTTTGATTTTTATGATTTTTTTCCAAACGGTCAAAGCAACAGTCTGATACAGAAGCGATAAATTTATTTGAAAGATAATCACCAGTATGATCACTAGTTAAAATAATATCTGATGTATTTGATAAAGCTTGAGAAACTAATGCACTATTATTATCAACAGATCCAAATAAATTATCCTTATTATTTTTTAAATTATTTTTTTCATTAACAATTTCCATATGATCACTTGATTTATTACCCATTTTACAATTATTACTAATAGATAAATTTTCCATACAATCGATATTTTTTGCAAATTTTCGTTTCGATTTAGAAGACATTTTATGATGTCTTGATATTGCTTCATAAAATGAATCGAATGATTTAGATATTGTTCCTTTTGACCGCGTGCAACGTTTAAAATCTGCACTTAATTTTTGATCATCTGAAATTAAAAATTTTTTTTTATTTGTAATTTTTTTTATACTATCTGTCGAAAATTCTTTTTCAATAAAATTTATTGACTGATAAATAGCTAATTTCTTAGGAGGTTTTCTAAGTCTTCTTTGTCTATTTTGAATATTGTTAATTGTACTTTTTACTTGGAAATCAGTCTCTTTTATTATTTTGCCATCATTCTGAAATTCCTTAATATTTTTTGATGGTATATAATTTATTTCAATTTCTTTTCTATGCTTTTTATCTAATACATTTTCTTTTGTTTCTCGTGTGCAATTCAATTTTTCTTTTAAATTTAGAATTTTAATTTCACTATTTGTTAACTTTAGATTTTCAATTGATTCAACATCTGAGTCATTTTGATGTGTGGAACTTTGAAACGATTTAACACCACTATTTTTTTTATTTTGTTCCCCATTATTATGAATGGGATCAGATTCCATATCGACATCAATTTCTTTAGAAAGAACAATTTCAATATTATTTTCTGGTTTCTTTAAATCCATTTTGGTATTACAAATATTAGGTTCAATTTGATTATAATTTTTTTCATTTTCCGTATTGGTATTTATATTATCACAAGTTACTTGATTAATATTAATGTCGCTTATGTTATTCTCACTTTTTGCTATATTGTTTTCTTGACTATAACAACTTTTATTTATTGTTACTGCTAGATCAATATCTGAATTCTGTTTTAGCACAAATATATCAGGAATATTTATTTTATTTATACCAACATACCATTCATCAGAACGTACTTCGGAAGTTTTAGTCTTTTGGAAATAATTCAAATCAGGATGATCTTTGATCAAATTATGATAATATAGCTTAAAATTAACATTAACTGTTTTATCTTGTTTTTCTAATTTAGTTGTTAAAAAATTTAATTTAGAAAAGTTAAAAGCATTTTCATTGATGTCTTCATCTTCACTTTCGTTATCTGACTGAATTGGTGTAGCATCTGATATATCTTCCAAAATAGGTGGTTCGATATATTTATTGTCATCATCAGTAATATTAACAGATTCCTGATTTAATGCTTTCATATTCAAAGATATTTCCCCATCTGCACAAAATTCAAATAAACCAAAATCATCTAATGTTTTTGATTTTAAATTGGAATCAGTTATATAAAATGATTCACTTGGACGTTTTGAATCAAAGTTAAACGACATTAAGCACGGAGCTTTGTCATCTATTAGTGAAGTCTCAGAGGTACTGGAATAGATTAGTTCTATTGATCTATTTGGAATTTGCACAAAGCTTAGAGTGTTATTTGTATTGTTTGAAAAATTAGATTCAGATATATTATTGTCAATTATTTTTGTAAAACAATCTAATTTATTTTGATTTTCAGCATTATCACAAACAGTATAGAGTTTAGATTTTACATTTCTATCCACATCTTGATTTGACGAATTACATGATATTTCGATTTGCTTTGCTATTTCAGATAACTCATTTGATTCCTTTATATTTAAATCTAATTCCTTTTCTGAATCTTCATTTAACAAATCGGTTCGACAGATAGAATTTGATTCTTTTGCACCATTTTCATCAATTTTCGTAAGAATATTGCATTCTGAAGATATTGGCATTGATATTGGAATCACAGTTTGAGAATCACTTCTAATAATTTCATTTTGGTGTGCAGTTCCATATTGTGCAACAAATTTATCTAATAAAGCATTTTCTTCTTTCTCTAGTTCTGTTAACATATCTTCCGTATTGAGGTTAACAACTTCTGCAATCTCTATACACTGGGAAAGTTGTATATTAGAAGTATTATTTGAATAATTATTTAAATAAGTAGATGTAGTAACAGATGGTAAAACAGTACTGCATGGAGGTAGAGTCGTAAATGAAGATGCATAAGATACTCTTGAGTCCACATTAATTTGAGTTGTAGAACATCTTGTAAGTTCAACAATATCATCTTTTTGAATATTTTGCAAAAACTGATCAAGTATTTCACTAGAGACGAAGCCATCAGCTCCTAAATTATTAGCATCATATAAATTATAAGTAGTGGCAAAATCATCATTATTGCTTAATTCAGCGTTTGATATTTCCCATGCCAGAGAGAGTAGGTCTTTTTCACCAGAATCAGAATTATCCAGAGTATTTGAATTCATTTCATTAAAAGATTGAGAGATTGTAACATGGGGTTGATTTAAATAATCTGATGAATCATTATTTACATAATAATTGCATTGATATGTACTGCGAGTCATTATTGAATTATTACTGTTCTGCTTCAATGAACCACTAGTTTCATTGAATTGAGTAGCATCTTGACTATCCATACTATGTGTTGAGGATGCATAACTAGAATTTTTATGAGATTTTGCAGGTGCTCCTCTTTTACGTCCAGATTTTTTACCTTTATTACCTTTACGTCTTCCAGGACCCGATGGAGCTGGAAGTGGAGTTGAATTAATGCTCAAACTATCTTGAGTTGTTGAAGAAGTATTAGGGCTATTTGTCTTAGGGGCTATTAAAGGCTGGCGATATGTTGGTTTCGAGGGTTTTGGTGCAATAGCTCTCATTTTTTTACCAACTGCAATATTAATATTTGAGGACGGATTATATAGTGAAAGTAATGGATTTGACAATAATTGGCCAGTATTCATATGTATAGATATAGGATTAACACCAGGTGTCTGAGAAACCGGAGTTAATGGGAGATTTAAAGGTAGTGTAATTGGCTCTCCTGGTTTGAAATTGGAAGGAATTTGCAGCAAGAAGTTCCCAATTCCTGGTAATTGAACTTGAACAGACTGCTGTGACATATTTAAGGAGTTTATTGATTCCACATTTTGTAAAGATGGATTTGTGATCTGATATTGAGATAGACTGTTGCTAACCGAATCATCATTATGCTAAAGATAAACAATTATTTCTAAATTTATGAAAATATTTTGATGTAGTTTAAAATACAACTTAGTATGAATAATAAAAAATTATTTCAATTAAAAGATACTAAATTTACGTAATTTAAACTATTTATTAAGATACATTTGATAAATATATTTATATATAGATAAATTTTATTTATTCTATATTATAGATAAAACGTTTTTGATATATTTGAAGTTTTTGACAACTAAAAATAGACAAACGACATCTTTATTAAGATGAAAATCTCATTAAAATTATTGTAAATTTTAAATGGTGATGATGTAAATTTTCCTCAACATATTTTTTTTCAAAATAACGCATGTCGATTAATTAACTGAGTCAAATTATTAAAAAAAACTAAAATTTTTGAAACTGAATTTTTTAGGTGATCAAATTTTAGGAAAAAAAATAATAAAAGTATTAACATGAATCTGAAAGCATTTATTATTGTCACAACTAGAATTTACTATTACAACTATGGCTGTGTCGGAATCCGGCTCAAATCCGGCCGGAGCCGGTTTTCGGCCTTTTTTTACAAATCCAATAATTTGGAAAATTTTGAGCTGGATTTTGTAATGGTATATGTGGAGGATTCTTTTTTCTTTGGATATCTTCACTTTTAATAAAAATTCCACAGAACAATAAGAAATATTTATTCCAAATAAACTGTAATTACAATTTTAAAAACAATATTTAAATCGATTTTTTTAAATCTTTTATATTTAATTTTCATATTTATATAATATAAGGAAGGTCACTACACTGGCCCCCTATTGTAAGTGGAGCGTTACGTTGTTTCAAACACTGAAAATTATGTTTGAATCTTGATTTGATTTTGTTACGGACTTCGTTATTTAAATGTGTGAAATCAAATTCCTCAAATGGTTTTTTGCACAAAATCTGATTCGTTTCTGGTTAACAATTGTTTCGATGCCATTTATGATCAAAAGGAAAGAATTTTTTTGATTTTTCACAATTTTGTATGGTCCGTCGAATCTGCCAGTTATGTTATCTCTGACTAAAGCTCCAATGTCATAGAAAGTGTTTGTAAATGTTTCATTGATATCAGGGCCGTATTTACCACAGGGCGGAACGGGCGGTCGCCCGGGAACGAATAAAGCACAGATGCAACGAATAAAGCACTGCAAAATCCCAATGTTGACATTAATACTGCTGTCGCGAGTATGCAGTCGCTGACAAGGTTTGTCAAGTATAAGCGTGATCAGTATGGTGATTATGAAAAGAGGGCATCAGAAATGGAAGGCACAACGGAATATAAGAGTGGCCGTAAGACATTCTAAAATGTGCGCTTGATACCATTGGAATATGCCCGTGCTGCTGTGGTTCAACTTACGCCTACGAAGACATTTCAAGTTGAATGCTTCAATCCGGTGATTGATAGCTATATGTCTGCTTTGAAACACAGACTTTCTGCTTATGACAATGTGTCATCTCTGTTTGGCTTCCTATCGAATTTTGCACAGATTGAACATCAAGGGCTCAAACAAGCAGGAGATACGCTTGCAAACGCATACAAAAATGACTTGGAATCATGCCTTGGTGATGAAATGGTCCAATTTCAAGAGTTTCTCAAGGTGTTTGAAGGTGAAAAGAAAGTGGAAGAGAGCTTCGCGCAATTTATGTACACTCTCATTCTTCAAAAAAAATGTTCAAGATGAATTTCCAAATTTGGAAATAGCCCTCCGTCTTTACCTTGTTATGATGGTTACAAATTGTTCTACTGAGCGTTCATTTTCCAAAATGAAAATAATTAAAAACAGACTGCGTACCTTCATGCTTCAAGACAGGCTCACTAACCTAACACTCATGAGCATTGAGAGTGACATTTTGAGAGACATAGACTTCAGTGACATTATCCGTGATTTTTCCACAAGCAAATTTCGCAGAGTTCCTTTGGTAATGAACATTTCATGATTTCCCCATGCTGTATGAATGTACTATGAATCTATCACAATATACTTTGTATCTGTGTTATTCACATCTGCGTGATCTGAGCATTGTGAGTGGGCATCGCAGTATACAGAAGTGCTTTTCTTGAAAATGATCAATCTGAGTTTGCAAGGGCCCCCACAAATATTTTCCGCCATGGGCCCCCCAGTGTGTAAATACGGCCCTGATTGATATCCTCAGTTAACAATTTGTTGATATTCTCAATTTGACCTACGTAAGTGCTGTTGTTAACTTGATTTTGTTTTTTTATAAATGGATGATAATCGTGTTTTATGCAACTGCTGATGTCTGTGGTGAAAGCCGTCTCTTGATTTGAAATATGAAGATTTGTTTGACTAAGAACATGATTTTCTTTATTTTTTTCGTGTTGTGTGTAATTGTCCTTGTGGGTTCTGGATGATAAGTTTTCAATCGAATTGGTCTGTACTATCTTGTTCTCAAATATTTTTTTAAAAGTTTTAATGGCAGTTTGAGGAATATGTAAAATTTCGTGTCCTGAAGCACTAGTTATTGGACATAACAAATGTGTTGTGATAGGTGTTACATAAGGAGAAGAAAGACTCTGGGATTTTGTAGTAGCCACCCCCTTTAATGTTTGAGCAGTCGTATTAGAACTATTATTACTAGAAGATTGTGAAGAAGATTGAGGAGCTGCTGTTAATCCAGCTAATGTAACCCACGGTGCTGCAGTGGTCGAATCAGCAGACCCGGTACATTTTGTAGAGATGCCACTTGTTGTGCATAATTAGGATTAGGAATTACGGCGGCAGGAATTTGATGAACGTTGCGGTAAATACATCGTTGTGGTTGGTTGAGGTAACATCATAGTTGTATATTGTGGAGACAACAATGTTAAAGTTGAATAATGTTGTACAGGAACCTGACATAAAGTTGATCAATTTTGCAAAGCATATGGAACTGGTCCATTATATGAAACTGTTCCTGAAATTTCTTGTCGAGGATATAAATGTTTCTTTCTTACAGCTTGTTTAATGTTCAATTTTCTCTCTTTAAAGATTAATGTTTCAGATTCATTCTTGGTGAGTTTTTCAGTAATTTCTTGATTTTCAAAAGTCACAAATCCATAGCTTCATTTCGATAATCCCGTACGATCATTTGTTATATTTGCGTATTTAATTGGACCATAACTCGAAAAGAAAATTTTTAATTCGTCCTCAGTTGTATTTGATATGAGTCCGGCCACAAAAATTCTGTTTGGGATAAGTGTACCAATTTTCGGTATTGATACGTGAGAAAAAGAATCGAGCTGATTTATTTGATTATGTTTCGCTTTATTTCTAGCTTGGCAAATTCTTAATGCTAATGAAGAGTAATCAACATTATTTTGTACATCGAACAATAATTTTTCCAATGTATTTTATAGAAAATTATATTTTTCATTTAACCGTGATATATTTTCTTTTTGATCTTGATATATAAATAATAATTCCTGGAATAGCTGGTGGAAATTTCTTTTCGAAGAATTTTTCTTTTTAGATGGAGATATAATCCCCCTTCTGACACCAATTGTGGAGGATTCTTTTTTCTTTGGATATCTTCACTTTTAAAAAAATACCACAGAACAATAATAAATATTTATTCCAAATAAACTTTAATTACAATTTTAAAAATAATCTTTATTTAAATCGATTTTTTAAAATCTTTTATATTTAATTTTCATATTTATATAATATAAGGAAGGTCACTACAGTATACAGATGTACAAATGTGCAAAAAACAACTAAAAGCAATGTATTGAAAAATGAATGCTTCTAGTTAATATGACATGAACTTCATTCCCTTCTTTGTGTAACACTTCCTCCACAATCATTCTTTGTTTAAATTAGTATACCGCAACATCATCTGTTGCAAGACGTAAGCACACGTTAGAATTCGACATCTTATATGCTTAATCGTTTGTGTGAGCAGCTCCGATTATTTGAATGCTAATCAGTGGACTATAGTATCACTTTTGGCTCTTTTCGAATAATGCACGTGTGAGGTTACTGCAGAAGCTGCACGTATTTCACTAATAATTCCTTTAGTTGAGGTTTTACACAACATCCTGATAAAAGAAGGAAATGATGAAGGGCTAAAAAAATGAACTCAATTTTGCTGGACACACTCAATAAACATTTTTTAACATTTAACAGGAACGATTGTACACTGTGGCGACAATGATAGATCCTCGTTTCAACAAATTTTTCTCTTCGTTCAATATGACAACTGTAAATGCCATTTAATACAATTGATAATGTTCATTCAATAAGTTCTATGTTGATTTCCTCCTCTAAAACAACATTAACGGAGTCTCTTGAACCACCCACTAAGAAATCACGGATGGAGAGCTCTTTACTTTGCGACTGTGTTGATGAGATGGTCCAGTTAACACTCCCTGAGCTGCAGGCGAATCGTTCCTGCACCCAAACATGTGTGACAGAATTTTCTGAATTATTTTCGGGGCTACACTCAACCCGAACCCGAGTCTGGTTAGATAGTAAAATCTTTTCCGATGTTGTACCAGCGGTTAAGCCCACAAGGATTGGTTGACCTTGATTTGTAGATAAGCCCACCGCAGATCCACAATGACCAGGTTTCGTCCCATTCGGATAAATTTTTTCAACTTTTCAGCGCAATCTATTTCAAAAAAGTGATGATAGTGATATAGATAAAAACTATATACAAACATCTACCGACGATGATTCGTCAATATTTTGGGCTATAAAATTACATAGATTACTGAAATAAAAAAACGTGTTGAAATGGTTAGAAGAAAAAATATAGTTCCCAATTGGAACCACTTTATAATGCACAATAAATAAAATAGTTTTCTCTATTTCATTCGTTTTTTATAAACCAACGTTTTACATTTAGTTCCCAATTGGAACCACTTTATAATGCACAATAAATAAAATAGTTTTCTCTATTTCATTCGTTTTTTATAAACCAACGTTTTACATTTAAAAACCATCAAAGAAATTTAAGCTTCTTAAACGAAAGATTTTAAAACTTCTCTAACAACCTGATGTGAAAAATGTAAACTCATATTTAGATTCATGAAAAATGTGATTTTTCAGGTTGTAATAAATGAATAATAAATTATTAATAATAAATGATTAATCAAGAAAAAATATAATTTAAAATATTCTTCTAATTTGTTAAACAAAATTTCAGCTGTTAACAGAATGAATAAACTAGAACACCACCGTATGACTTGAGATTGACTCGTTGAGCTCCCGGTAGTCGAGAACTGATCGAACCTTCGCTTTTGCTTCTTGAAACACTGCCACGAGGGGCAGTGTCGGCTGCCTGTGTATTTCACTTCCACCATCCATCCTTTCGCTTTCCAGTTTTCGAGTTCGGCAACGAGTTCTAATTCATGCGCCCGGGTGGATTCATACACCGACACACTGTTGCAAACTGGCAGCGCTCACCCATCTTTCTATTGCCACGTAACGGACCAAGATGATCCATCGAACACTGCCGTGAAATCCTGATCGACGATACGAGTTGGTGCAGCGCCCTTCAAAGCACTCATCTAGATCCCCGGTTGATCGAACGAGTCGCTCACTGGCGCTGCAACAGCGGCCGTGGACGGACTATGACTGCCTCCCGACTCACGCTGCTCTTGTTGCGGTTTATTCACTGTGTCAGCGCCGAATCTAATTCCTTCTCCTGCGGTGCCCAAATTCACCCCTATCATTGAGGCGATTGTATCCATTCCTAGGATCATCTCCACTCCTATCGACTTCAAACTTATAGCCAACAAAATCCAGCACTTCAAATGCTGTCCCCAGACATTAATCTCCACCCATGCCCCAAGTGTTACTACTGCTTGACCGAGTACCGTTTGCAGTTTTTTCAGATACACTTTGAATCTGATCCGGTCGCACCAGCCGCTGTTCCATCATGGTTACGGGACACCCCGTGTCTACGAGTCCCCTCACCATCTTTCATCCAACTCGGACGACGACTAAGAGTAACTACTCATTGACATTCACAGGTACCCTACCTACGCAGAAGAGAGGGCCTGCTGATCTTTTCCAGACTTTCGAGTCCGTTGTGGACAGGCTACGCAAAAATGATCCGGTGCGCCGCAGATGAAGCACGCTCTGAATTTTGAAACTGGTGATAGGCCCTCCACTATTTGCGACGCCTTGCAGTCCCGTTGCAGATGACTGCGCCAGGTGCATCTAAAACACTGTCTCTGATTGGCACCGTACTTGACGTTCGACGCTGATGCCATCACTCAACCTCTTGGAGGTTTGACCACCTTCTCCGTTCTCATGTTGATGCGAGACGTGACCGCGCCATTGGGATCAGATCTCGGAGGGGCTTGTTTTCTTTCTGCGCCTCCGACAAAAGATGTTTTCAAACTTCTGTCGGCAGACCAGCAAGAAATGCTTGGCGCAAAAAATATTCCTGCGGCTCCTGCCGCATGGAAAAAATGGTGTCGAATGGGTCGAAATCTTGTTATTATTGATTTGAGGCAAGCGTATCTTCAGATAAAGGTCGACCGATCTTTGTGGGCGTACCACATGGTAAAACACCAGCAAAAAGCTTGGTACTTAACCAGGCTCGGTTTCGGCCTGAACATCGCCCCCAAAATCATACAGAAAATAATATTAAACGTCATGGAATTGGATCCAATCGTACCGGCAAACACCGACGCCTATTACGATGATATCGCGGTCAATGATGCCGAAATGCCGGTGGATTGGTTAATGACGCTGCTGTAGAGCTTCGGTCTAGAAGCGAAAGACCCAATGCCGATAGATGGTGGCCGGGTGCTAAGATTAGCAGTGAACGTTCGCGGAAATGGTCGGTTACAGTGGCGGTGCGACGGGGACATTCCCCCAGTCCAAATCGCATCAATCGCCGTAAATTATTTGCATGGACCGGTCACCTGGTTGGTCATTATCTGTTGGGCGGGTTGCTTCGACCGGTGTGTAGCGTAATCAAAAGGCTAGTTAGCAACGGCGAGTAGGATACAGTGGTGGACCCGCAAATCGCACAACAGTTAGCGCGCAGAGTCCAATCAGAAGATCCAGTCAGGGACGATCGGGAAGTGCCCCATAGCGAGAAGAGGCGGGTTTGGTGCGACGCAAGCTCCATTGCGATCGGAATTGGCGGAGTAATTGTAGAAGATGCTTGCTGGCTGCGACAGAAGGACAATATCAATCACATCAACCTAGCCGAACTGGACACCGCCATCAGGGCACTCAAGGAGGCGGTCAAATGGGGAATCGAGAGTTGGAACTCCTAACAGATTTGGCAACAGTCAGTAAATGGCTCTCATCGGCGATATCAGGACGTGAGCCAATTAGATCTCAAGCACTTAGTTAGATCTTGATTAGGCGAAGAGTTGACTTGTTTAAACAAGTAGAAGAGAAGATGTGCGTCATAGTTCGATCGGAAGAAAACAGAGCGGATGTTCTTACTCGAATCACAAATACTATTGAGAGGACCAGTGGTGACGGCAGCGGTGTCTGTCGGAGTTCAACAGGAATTAGTTGAAGGTCTTAAACAGCTCCACAAAATACATGACTTTGGAGTGAGACGTTCAGCATTCCTGGTAAGAAAAATTTAGTGACTGGGCAAAGTATCAGAAGATCAGATAAAAGCTGTGGTACAACAGTGTGAACAATCTACACATCACCAATCCAGTGGGAGAGGGGCAAACTCGGAGTGAAAAAATCAAGGACTCGATATGCGGTGGCTGTGACACACATAGGTGCAGCAAAGTTCCTCACCATGGTGGACTGTGGCGCCAAATTGCATTGGAAAACGAAACAAACATTTGCTCTGCTATGAGCAGCGTCTAGAACGAATTCGGTCCACCAAACGAGGTAATTTTAGATAATTACAATACATTTAGGGGATCGGGAGTGTTGAAGCTACTGGAACGGGTCGGTATTGACGTCCACTTAAAATGTATTAACCGGTAATGGGATCGTGGAACGCAGCCATGTGACAACTAAGCGGATGGGGGCTCGGAGCTGACACCCGGTGAGTGAGATCGTTGCGTGGTATAATGCAACCGCAAGCGCTGACAGCGTCATACCGGCATCGACAATATTCGCTCAGAAACGGAAGCTGCTCCTGCCGAAAGCGTTCAACCTGATAGGTCCCGGTCCGGAACGTGAGGTGCAAACAAGGGAATTGAAAATCGGCTATGAAGTATTTGTAAAACCGAGACATTCGTATTCATATATGTCCCAATGGAGACGAGCAACAATCACCGGTCTGCATCTGCCGCATCAAATGGATTTGGACGGTAGTCTGTATTACATCAGTCATGTGTGACAGCCATCTGTGACGGAATCGATCAACAAGTTGATAAAGGACCGGCAGAATTGCAAGCAAGTGACAACAGTATCTGCAGAAGTTCGGGAACTAGTGAGATCGACGTACAGGATCAGTATTGATTTTATCAAATATTTAATTAAATGTAATAAAGTAATATTTTTGTTTTAATTTAATATTTTATTAAATTTATTAAAGTAATAATTTTTTAATTACTTTGTAACTTTAAATAATTTTATGAAATATTTGATAAAAATAAAATTGTAACTTATTCATTTTATGAAATGTTTGATAAATATAAAATTATTACTTTAATAAATTTAATAAAATATCAGATTAAAACAAAAATATTACTTTATTACATTTTTAGATTTAATAAAATATTTGATTAAAACAAAATTGCAATTTTAGATTTAATTAAATATTTGATTTAAATAAATTTATTACTTTATTACATTTAATTAAATATTTTATGACATTTATACATTACATTTTTTAAAATACTTGATTAAAAATACAAGTATTACTGTAATACATTTTATTGCTGCGCCCAAATGAATATTTTATCATGGCGCCCAAATGGCAGCATCCAAATGATGCGTACCAACTATCATGATAGAATGAAAAACAATAATAAAATAAAAAACAACAGAATAAGAACACAACATTGTAAAATATTCCTCACAAAAATAAATACAGTCAAATAGTAAAACAAATTTATCAATAAAAAAATCCAAATTTGCTCAAAAGATTCTTCAATTTTGATCAATTTATTTGATTTAAATTCCCTGGATTCAGTAAAAATATCTAACAATAAACATCACGCTTAAATATGTAGTGTTCCAAACGGAATTGGAGGAAATTAATTTGTATGCATATCTGACAAAAAAAAAGAAATGTAAAGTTAATGGTGCAGCTGTCTCTGCCGACATACAGACTTCTGAATGAGATCACATTTGCAGTTGTTTTCCCTGCAAGGCGGTACACTGTTCAAACCGCTCATACGCTGCATCGCATGCTCTTTTTTTGACCATGTCCTGTGGTATTTCTTTAATGTTGCACTCGATCTTGTCTCGAAGCTCAGTAAAGGTAGCAGGCCTTGTGCGGTACAAATGCTCCTTTAGGTAGCCACAGAGGAAGTAATCACACACAGTTAAGTCAAGCGAACGAGGGGGTCACTCCATTGGACCACCTCTACCGATTCACCACTGAGGAAACTTTTGATCGAGTCAGCTGCATACTGAAGCTGCGTAATGGACAAAAGCCCCGTCATGCTGTATCTCACATAAGTCACTCAGTTGTTTGCTGCAGGTGTAGATAGGTATCAGCATGGACTGGACTAACAAAGAAGTAAGGTCCCAAGACACCCGCCGAAGTTACTCCACATCACCTCAGCATTCCCCGACGAGAGTTTTGAATCTGCTCTTGAGAGTGTGGATTCTTTGGACCAACCAAAAATTGTTGTGTAGTGGCACGACTCCAAATAAGTGAAACAAAGATTCATCTATCCACATTATGTCGTCAATTAAGTGAGGGTCGGCGTCGAATCTCTCCACAATCGTTTTGGAATACTCTTCTAACCTATCAAAGTCGCAATCGCTGAGCATTGGCACGTGTTGCGGACGGTAGGGCTTAAGATCAAGTTTCACAAGCAAGCGGTGGTAGCTCGTTCGTAGCATGTCAAGAGCGACTACTCCACGAGACACCAACGTTGAAGGATCTGTGGTGACCAACTTTTGAACTTGTTCGAGCCGTTCAGATGTTTTAGATGTAGCCGGGCGCCCTGGCCTGGAGAGATTTTCAAAGCTTCCAGTCTGCCGAAATCGCTCAAACACTGCCTTGATCATCGTAAAATTAGAAAGTGAGGAAGCAAAATGAAAATGCCACTGTCTTCGTATTTCTTCATAATACTGGAATTGTGCGTAGAATAGTACAATTTTAATTCTCTCCTCAAAAGGGCATCGTGTCGAGATTTCATTCATCTGTAAATAAATGAGAATAGTCAGTTTTAAAACGTAAATAAGAATTTCCGCGAGATAAAATGCCTTTCTAGAGATAGATTAAAGCAAACTATTAAGAACATTGAGACAAATCTCCTTTGAATTTTTATTACAATCACATTTAGAGTCATTACAACTCTCGGAATGTCTTTCATCGTTTGTCATAGTTCTAATTGGTTTTCTTATTTCTATTTTTAATCATGATTATTCGAACAATTTTTCTAATTCATTTTTATAAATATTTAACTTCTAAACCCCTTGTTATTGTTTAAATTTTACTTATAATACAATGTTACATTACTGACAACTTTCGTTCCAACCTAATACATTAATAATAATGCCACAATTATAAAAAATGCATTTGTAAAAAACATTTAATTTATTTTACTTTTGAATCGACAAATTAATGAATACTACTAGTAAAATATTTTAATTTTAGTTTTTGAAAATGAAATTGTTTGAGAAAAAAATTGGCGAATATAATTATTGTGCATTTAATATATACTTTAATGTATTAAATATATTTATAAAAACACTGCTCTGCTCTAGCTTATCTTTGTTCAAAAGCAGAAAAAAAATAGTGCATATATGGTACTACCCACAGTAATAATTTTCTGACAATTTAATAAGTCTTGATTAATTCAATATTGTTTTTATTTAGTCACGAAAATTTTTTTATCAAAAATGAAAGTTGATTTAACTTAATTATATACTTTATCTATGATATGTAATATAACTATTCTATTTTATCTAGTCATAAATAACTAATTTCTGTGATTTTACTACTTAAGATTAAAGTTTCCTACTTATAACATAAATAAATGAAATTTAGAATATAGTAAAACATTTTACTTCTTTGTCTTAAAGTTTATAAAGTTTATATAATATTTGATATATATAATTTACATAATATATAATAATATGATGTAATTTAAGTTATAAAGATCACAAGAGCTGTCAAGTGTTGAAAAGAAACATAATTCTATAACAAACAAAAAATGAAAATTACTGGAGGCTTTAATGTATCACTAAAAATTTAAAATAGATAACAAAATATAAAATTCGTCAATATAAATGTAGTAAAATCATTTCTTTTCAGATACTACTAGAAGGTTTTAAACTTATTTCGTAATAGACCTTTTTCAAAGTTTATACATTCTCTGTAGTACTGTGAAGTCATAACATCTAAAATCAATTTTTAAAAGTCCAATTATCTTGTAACTAGAGATTTATTATAGTCGACTGACCTTAAAAAAGGTAAACTTTAAAACCCAAACTACATTTCCTAAATAGGTATTCTAAATTAGCTTTTAATATAATAGACATGTCATTTTAGATGAAATTCTGTGAAATTTTTAAGAAAAATTTTTTTTACGAAATTAAAATTAAATAAAAATCCTATTTTTATAGGTATAAGTTCATAAACCATTGCCCAACAGTACGGTTTATGAACGTAAGACGTACAGCCACTGGGGGTTTAAGGGTTATACTCAGTTGTTAAGTAACTGTCTTCGTTTAATAAGTTTTGGTATTTTATTTCTTCTCTTTTGGAAACATTCTAATAGAATTATTTTTTGAGTAAATTAGTTTAAAGAATTGAAAAGAAAATTGTTTTGTTAGTAATCAATTTTTTATAATAGTAAATTTATAGGAATGAATTTTTACAAAATCAACGATTTTCTTTAGAATTTTAATTAGAGCTATTATTTTTATAGGTTGATAGTGACAAAAACATATAAATAATGGAAATTATATTATACTCTTCAGAAATTAATAAATCATTTAAAATATTTTTTGATATTTAACAACTCTAAAGTAAATTTGTAAAGAAGTAATTAAATTAACATCTTACATTTTCTAAATCTGTATTATGAGTTGCATATCCTGATTGATGGTAATGAACAGCATTAACATTTGAATCTATGTTTGTGCAATTGGAAGAAATCATAGAATCATTTGAGTAATAATATGTACAAGGAACTTCATTTTCACTTGATTTTGCTTCAGCTTTTTGAGAGTATAATATATTTTGAGAGGTAAGTGCAGATTCCACACAGTTATGCCTATTAAAATTAATGTATAACTTAAATAATTTAATTCAATAGTTAAAATAAATTATATCAATTGTTACTAATATTACTTAAATATTTACTAATTTATTCATTACAATTAACTATATTTTAAAATATATTGAGTTACAAAATATATCAAAATAAAGAAAAGTTTATTTCATCAAAATAAAAGTACTTTTTTGAAATCGGTGATTTTGTCACTGATGACTCAATTACTACATCTTCTGAAGATTTTATGACATTATGAGAGTATAAATCTGAATTGTTAGTTATAATTTCCTCATCCTACAGTACATAAAAATATTTATTTAGAAATGTTCCATTTACTAACTGATTTCTCAATCAATCTTGCTTTATTAGAAATGGCCGATGAAAGGGTTTGATCAACCTTTTGATCACTACTTCTATGAGATAAAGCCAATGTTACAACTTGATTCATATCGCCTCTCATTACTGCATCGACAATCGAATTAAGCAATGAAGAGTCTTCTGTTGATTCTGTATCATTGACTTTAGCTGGCAAAGATGAATTGTCAATCTTATTAATGATTTCTTCATCAACACTATCTTTTGACATTTTAAAACGTTTGATTGTTTTATTTACAAATAATTTTTGTCATAATTAATGGTAAATAACTATTCTGAAACTAATAAAATAATATCATAAAAATAATAAAAATTAAAGTTCATAAAATGATATTAATTAATAGCACAATCAAATTTATAAATTTCATTAGAAATAAAATTAATATTAAGAACTCCATGATTCGTATTAAATTTGCGTTATTTACTTTATCGAAATAAACAAAATTGTAAATAAATGTTTGTTTCATTATTTTGATAATAAATAATAATTATTTTATTTAGATAGCATAATATTAATTGTAACTTAAAATTTAATTTTTAAATGGTTAATGCACAAATCTAATCATTAAAATTTGAGTATTTTATTTTCTTTTTATCTGCAATCTTTAATTTTTTTGCTTATAAATCTGATTATATTTCATGAGCTGAGTGAATATTAATTAATTAGATTTTATTCAAAAAGCCAAAAACAAGAAAAACTCGGATATTTGATAAAAAGTAATATTTTTATTTTTTAGAAAAACAATTAAGTTTGACTTAAAAATTAATAAATATAAGCACAAAGTTTGTACTTAAGCAATTACTTTTATTTAAATTTGTATGAAATAAATCTGTCCACAGGACCCTTTAATTTGATTTCTACAATACAAATAAAAAAAGGAAATAAATATTATTTTTTCAGTTAATTAGACTGTTGGGGTATTAAGGTGAGAAGATAAGTTTATCAAAAGGAAATTAAAATAAGAGGATTTATTAAAATATATTTATTTGTTATGCAAACTTTTACAAACTTTTTACAAATAAAATAAAATTCATTTCTATTTCAAAGGAGTTTGGGTAAGATGTGAGGCACGTAGTGTCTTCACAGTAAATTTTAATTATATAAAAATATGAAGAATTTAAATATATAAAATATATTTGGCTTTTTCTAGTACCTCAATTTAACACTTTTCGTAGTTCGATGATTGTAATTCACAATTTAACTGTTGGTGTATCTAGGTAATTTATTAAAAAAACGTAAAACAGAAGTAAAAACAATTGGTTTAAATTGGAAATATTTATTTGTATTTACAACTTCTTACAACGAGAATTAGAACCTTACACTCTTAAAATGTTAATTAATTAATTCCGAAATTTTAGACGTCGTTTAAGGTCGAAAAACAAACTTTAAACTTGTATTTTATCATATTAAAATGTTGAGTAAAAATAATAAAAGTATTTAAAAATAAATTTTTGTTTTAACTAATTGATAAAATAAGATATTATTTATCTATTTATCATATTAAATATAAATTATATATATATATATATATATTATTGAGTCTTGTGAACGCAAGTTTAGTATTTCGAAAATATAATTTGATTAAAGCTTTTTTAATACAACTATTGGACATGTTTCGATTT
>MQRK01254757.1:0-10361 GCA_001938485.1 Girardia tigrina
ATATATATATATATATATCAGCTGAGTAACCAAAACCAGTTTTTATTTTGTCTATTATCAATTTGTTTAGTTTTTCTTGTTCTAGTTTAAGCCGCATTACATAATCAATTATTGATCTTGTTGTACACTCATTGTTGGTTGTGGTTAAAAGTTTTAACTGGTCTGACATTTTAACATTGGTTGAGTTTGGACTACGAGGTTCAAATGAAAAGACAACGAGCCTGAGTCCATTTGAAATTGTTTATGGTAGAAAACCAATTTAACTTAAAACTATTGGTTTTCTACCACAAACAATTTCAAATGGACACAGGCCTGTTGTCTTTTGATTTGAACATCGTAGTCAAAACTCAACCACTGTTAAAATATCAGACCAGTCACCTGTCCTGTTTACAATCATTTATGATCCCATTAACTTCTTTTCAGTTCAAAAATGTCTTTCAACTAAACTATTTGATTGTGGACAATAAGGTGAAGAGTGTAAATGTGTTATGTTCATACCTGAACAAAATCGTCGAAATTCCGATCACGTAAAATACGAGGCATTATCTGAATGAATCTTTTCTGACTTTCTATATTTCGAGATCCATCGATTCCATAGTGACTTTAAGATCGTATGAATTTTCTTAATAGGAATTACAGATAGATATTTTGAGTAGTCGATGATGCCTAATACATAACGATGTTGAGAATGCCGTCTTAATCTTTGACTCATCTTCTAATTCTACTTGATGATAAGCGTTTCCCAAATTGATAGTACTAAAGTATTTTGCCCCATTTAGTGTAATCAACATATCGTCTACATTTGGCATTGGAAACGCTGATGGGACGGTTATTTTATTTAACTGACGAAAATCTACACATACTTGAATATCTTGCTTTTCTTTTTCCAAACACAAGGAAATCCAAGGAAAGTTCCAAGGAGAACTACACTTTTCGATAATATCGTTTTCTTCAAGATGTCTTATAATATCATCTAGTTTCTCTTCAAAATGTTTCGGATCTCTATACTGTTTTAGCAGTACTGGTTCTCCAAGAGTTTCTTTCTTATGTTTGGTTAACGAAGTATTTCCAATATCCCATTTATCAGCCATGAATATCGATTTGTATTTTTTTAAAAGTTCCATTAGCTGATTTTCACTTGTAGTATTGTACAATTCTCTTATTCTTTTTAATCTATCTTCATCAGAGGGTTTATCTCTAATTGACAATATCTTATCGATTTTTGATGCTTCTTTCTTCAGTTTATTCCAAATTTATCAAAAAAATCTATATCAGCAATCATTTCCGTATCTATTTCTTTGACAACATAAAATTCTATTGTTTTCTGTACCCTTTCTATGATTACTTTTAATTGTACAGTCCCATAGTTTACAAGTTCTGAGTCATTCGCACAGGGAATACGCTAAAAGGAACTGAACATTTTTATCTTTTATACGAAATTCTATACTTGGCCGTCCTTCAAATTTTTTTTACAATTTATGTCAAACATAACTGTTTTTAATATATATGTTGTAATACTTCTTTTCTTTCTTTATTTTTCAATACCCATGCTATCACATTTTTCATTATTTTCTTTATTCAAACTATCTAATTCACACATTTATAGAGGAATATTTTCATACATACAATCAAAAATACAATCACATACACACATTCATACATACAATCAAACATACAGTCGTGGCCATAATTCACCAGCCACCCTTAAAAATACTGAGATTTTTGATTAACTTATATTGTAACGAAGTATTAAGGATGTATTCAGTACATACAAGAATAAGAAGAATATATAAGGTTGCCTCATAAGTTTTGTCGCACACATATACATATGTTAACTGCAGATATACTTGCATCACATAAATAATTCTTATATATTTGCATTCCTTAATAAAATGTGAATTAGATAAAATAGCATTTGCGATCTACTTATGTCCAATAATTTTTATTGTCTGTTCTAAATAAATCTTCGTTTTAATAAAATAATACCATTTTCATAAATTTCGCACATTTTTATTATCCTAATGGATTTTAATCGATCTGATATTCGTAAATTAATTTACTATTGATGGAAAATGGATTTAACACCCTCACAGATGACTGACGAAATTAACACGGCCCTTGGAGTTGGAACAGTCTCAAAGAGAACATGTGAAAGGTTGATTTTCAATTTTCGTGAAAACAACTTTAACACAGACGATCAAGTCCGAGAAGGGAGGCCCTCTCTTGACATAGACGAAAATATAATCGAGTTTCAGACTGAAGGCGTGCAACAACGAGGAACATTGCAGATGGAATTGATCAGGATAAAACCACGGTGTTCCGGCACTTGAATTCAATGGGATACCGATACCTGGAAAATTGCTGGGTGTCACACGCTCTGACGTAACAGAACACAGATAATCGCAAAATAATTTGTCAACAGCTATTGGATAGTTATCACTGAAATGATTTCCAGTCCAAAATCATCACCTGTGATGAGACATGGGTGTACTTGGACAACGAAGGCGCTTTCAACAATAGATCATGGTGAAAATCGGATGAAAACCCACTTGCAACACCTGAACAAAGACTGACAAACCGAAAGCTTCTCGCTTCCGTCTTTTGGTACAATAAAGGACTGCTCTTGTTAGATGTCTTACCTCCAAATGCTACAATCAATGCGGATGTATACTTTACTAGGCTGGATCGTCTCATTATCGCCGTCCAGCAGAGGTGCAGACGGCTGCTCCATGGAGGAAACTACAATGTTCATTATCTCTACGATAATGCTCGTCCGCATACGTCTGCTAAGACCAAGGACAACCTGAACGCGCTTGGATTCACTGTACTACCACATCTACCATACTACCACGATCTCTCACCATATGACTACTATCTATTCTCTCTAATGAAATGTGCACTAAGAGGAAAGAATTATGCCGGTGCCAACGATATCAACGAAGATCTTCTACATTGGTCTAACAAGAAACCGCGGGATTTTTTTCCAAAATGGGATACATCACCTCCCTGGACGTTGGCTGAGATGTATTGAGCACAATGGCGACTACTTTTCGCATTTGTATGACGTGGACGATTGATAAAATATTTTATATTTTATTGTATTTTGGTGTTTTTTTGTGACAAAACTTATAAGGCAATCCTATAAGAAGAATACAGACATGGATGCACAGTTCAAACACTCTTCCACTATTACTTGGTAGGGCCACTTTTTGCAATAATCACTCCTGCCAATCGGCATGGCATTGACGTGATTAGATTGTCAGATAGTTCCTGTACCCAAACACGTTTAAGCAGGTCAAGAAGGTGGGGGCATGCTTAGCAACCTTTTCTTTCACTATTCTCGAACAATTTTCAATCGGCAACAAATCAAGTGAGTTGTCAGGTCATGTACCCAGAACGTTGATAAAAATGCTTTGTTTAGTCGCGATTGATGGCATGGATCTCCGTCATGTTGGAAATAATTACACTGATATATTTGAAGGAAGCGTTGGACCTTATTGCGAAGAATGCGGTTGTACACAGGTTAAGTGATAGTAGTTCCCTGGGACAGAACCTAAGACCACAGCGACCTCTGGCAGCAATTTCGCCTAATTGCCATTGTGTACTGTGGCATAAAGCGGTGACCAGGCATCCGGTGCACCCTGCGGATCCATGTACCTTGCAGACAGATTGTGGTTTCATCACTGAACATCACCGAACGCCATTGATCCACTGTCCAATATTGGTAAGCTTTTGCAAACGCGAGCCTATCAAGAATATTCTTCGACGATAAACGCGGTTTCTTGGCAGGCTTGTACGATCAAAAGCCTCATTCAACCAGACGTAGACGAATAGCTCGTGCGCTAGGCAATTTATCAATGTTAGCAGGAACATGAGCTTGTATTGCGTTGGAACCAGCAAATGGATTGGTCTTGCAGGATCTCAAAATGGCTCGATCTGTCACCTTTCTTGTGATACGCGGCCTTCCACTGCGTTTCGTATAGGCAAAGGCGCCGGTGGCTTGATGAAGACGGAGAGTGTCGGCTACTGTAGAGCGGCTAATATTGAATCGCAGGGCAATTGCACGGTTCAAGACTCCAGTGTCGTGTAAAACGACGATTTTTGCCCTCAGACAGGGTAAAAGTTGGTTTCCAGTCATGTCGGAATAGTCACAAACACTTGACACAAATACTTTTATATATCATTATAGCATAGTAAGTATGCTACTAAAGCTGTATTCTTAATATTCACTTATTTTTATTCACTTCTCCCTGTGATCGTGCATTCTCGTTTCCCTGATCATCTCTGAATGTTATGTAACCTCTAGGATATTCCTTCTTTTCTATCGGTTTCGTTTATATAGCCCCGTCTTGATGAGTCATCTCTTCCATACAATTCATCATCCACTTCGTCCAATTCCGCTACTGGATATTTCCTTTCGAGTACATCTGCCGGTCTCTATATCTTTGATTCGAGTAATTTTTCCTATCGCTAAGAACACCAATTTGACTTTTCATACTTTTATTAACACAATAGGTTTGATTGTCCTTTAGACAATCTTTGTCAAAACTTTCCTGCGAGTGCATTCGAACTAAATTGATTAATGATTTAATTCTTATTATTTTTTAGCAAATGGAGAAACAAATAATTTATTAAAATATTTATTCAAAACTTATTGGATAAAAATTAAAATAATTATTAATTATTTTAAAAATATTAATTCAATTTATTTATTAAAAAATGTAAAAATTAATTAACTTATTTAAAATTTTACAATTATTTTAAATTAAAAATAAATTAAACATTACTTATTTTAAATAATAAGAAACAGCAAAAAGAACCACAAATATCTATTCCAATCATTTGAAATTGTTGGTTTACGAAAAATCTCTGAAAAGGAGCTTTATAACGACCGTTTTTTCCTTTCATTCTCGAACATGCTTCACATTTTGTAACGTAATTCTTGATATCTCTTGTCATATTTGGCCAAAAATATTCACTTTTCATAACATTTAATGTTCTTTCAATTCCAACATGACCAAATTTATTTAAATATTTTATGAATCATATTGAATCTATCATATTGAATCTATCAGATTCCGGAACTATTAATCTGTATGCATCTTTGTCTAATAAATAAAGTACATTTCCTCTAAGGCGTAAATCTGGTAATTTGGATAATAAAGTTCTAAATCCTTTGTTTCCTTGAACGTCTTTATGTAGACTTTTTATATCTCTTTCTTTTTTCAATATTTTGATAATCGATTTAATAATCATGTCTTTAAATTGATTGTCATCACTAATAAAAATCTTGTATATCATTTTTTCTATATTTCATTTATTTGAATCCTCATCGTTAAAAACTTTGACATTTCTTTTCTTAAGGGGTTCATTGTGCTTCAACATATACTGTTCACAGTAACCTAACCTGGAAAGAACATTGGCATTAACATGATCCTTCCCCTTCCAGTATTCTATAACCATATCGTATACTTGAAGTTCAGATTTCCATACACGAAAATTGGGAAGAGTTCGAACTATCTCAGTTTAGAAACCATTTTAAAGCTTCATGGTCAGTTCGAACTGTAAATTTTTACCAATAAGTAATGCATAAATTT
Source organism: Girardia tigrina (assembly GCA_001938485.1). NCBI lineage: Eukaryota > Metazoa > Platyhelminthes > Tricladida > Dugesiidae > Girardia > Girardia tigrina. Next base: position 5,598 of record MQRK01254757.1, read on the forward strand.
TAATACAAAAGTATAAATTGAAAAAAGCTCTTTTCTAGTAATGCAATATTTTCTTTGGCTTTTACTCAATGTTTTTGATGCAAAGACCATTACTCTTTCTGAACCATTCTAAATTTGTGATAATACCGCTCCTGTAGAATTTTGGGATGCATCTGTATCGAGAATATAGTATCCATCACGTATCGCTAAGGCTAATACTGGCGGAGAGGATAGTGCTTCTTTAAGTCTGTTAAAAGCATTAATTTTATCATCATCCCAATCAAATTTAGCATCTATATTTTTCTCAATAATAGCACATATATCTGTTAATCTAGATATTTTTCTCTGTTTTGAAATCTCGGATAAACTGCATATACTTCTTTTTGTATTCTGATTTTTGTCGTCTCTCCATTCTTCAGTGTATCCAAGTACTGAACCTACAAGAACATCCATCGTTTTAGAACATCCATCTGGTATATATAGCCGGTCCCAGATAGAGCCATCTGTAAGCGATACAAAAGATTTTCGAATTAATAAATTTTTATCCTCCATTTTTGCTTTTTTTGCAGTAAAAATAATATCTATTCTGAACCTTGATAACTTCTGGTTATTTTCTTCCATTACCACTCCTCAAACAAGATATTCTCAACTTCCCCATAACTGAACATTATCACGTAAAATCACACGCATCATCAAGCAATTGTGAGTTCCTTCAGCACCCCTCTTCGCATCCGAACTCTGAAATACGGTAGAGATCAGTTTAAAGTTGTTGCAGCTTTAGTAACTGAAACAAATGGGACAATTATCTTATCTATTTCAATAGCATCAATATCTGGTCTAATTATTATGCTACATTTTTTCATGCTTCGTAATCCGATAAACATATCTGGATATATATCTGCTATAATATCAAATACATGCTTGGTTAAATTTGGACCAAAATTTACCGATAACTTTACCTGTCCTTTACAATCAACAACTTGACCATTAACACATTTTACCTTTTTTTCTGACGGACATATTTTTATATTTTCTCGCTGAGATAATTGTTTTGCAAAGTCTTCATGTACAACATTCAAATCTGCACCTGTATCGAACATAACATTAATCTTATTGTTTTGAACTGAACACTGAACTATCGGCTTATTTGCTAACTGCTGATTTTTCAATAGAGCTTCTTTGTAAAGCGGACGTTTCGGTTTCGATGTTGTACCGTTAATGTAAGATACATATTGGGGGTTTAGTTTTGGCCATTGACGTAATTTGCCTTTCATTATCTCTACTTACTTCTGAGATCGAATATGAATTTTGGCATTCCTATAACTTTGTTTCCTGTAACAACATAACAGATTTAATGTTTGGGCAACTTGTTTTCTTGTGGTTACACCACATTCGTAGCAAATTATAGCTTTGCAAAATCACTTGTGTGTCCAACTTTAATACATCTAAAACATTTTCGTGTGTCGCTCTTCACATTATCTGATAATCGATTATTTTTAAGTTTAGATAATTCATCCTTCAGAAATTTTATTTCTGTCTTTATGTTTTGATTTTCCTGAAGTAATTCTGCAATCAATATGCTTTTGTTTATTTTTTACAATTCGTAATTATTTTCGTCGCTATGGTCACAGTCTTCCTCTTTAACCATCCTGAGAGCTTCGAAAAGTGTTGTAGGTTTGAGAATTTTGAAGACTTTTGAGATCTGTTTGTCCAGTAACCGTGCTGGAAAATTTAAACTATAGAGTCCTCTGATTTGATATTTAGCTTAAAGGCTTCTAAGTTTACTCTTTTTGAAAAATCTAGCAATGTTTCATTTTTTGCTCTTGCCTCATTTGCATGATTGGTAACAATTCACCGACGATTTTATATTATTTCTTTGCATGCGAATTTTTCGATCAATTTAGAAGCCAGTGTTTATGTATTACAGCATTTCCAATCGGAACCGGAATCGCATTGAATTTCTACAATGAGATCTTTGTTAAAATACGAAAAAAAACACCTCCATTTTAGTGTTTTTGTCTAATTTCGCTTCTTTGAATATTGTTAAAAATTCTTTAACATTATTGACATGTTATGCAATTGACTTTTCCTTCAGATGAATTTTTTCGAAGATTAACAATTTTTCTTCTTTTTTCTTTAATGTGATTTCTTCTAGAAACTTCTGTGTAGTTACATTTTTTCGTGACGCCATGTTATATTCTTAAATAAAGGGTTAATAAAATGGTTTATAAAATATTTATTAACAAAAATCAATGTTTAAACAGTAATATTTAAACAACATATAAAATCCTATTTGTAATAATTTCTATTTTTTAAACCTTTTTAATAATTATCATAAATGATAATATAACAAGCACCAATTTTTCAACTATTCAAATTTAAGCATAATCAAATAAACACATATTATCCATACACAATTTAAAATATTACTCACAAGGATGGTGACCGTCAGAGACATTTAAAATACATATATATTATTATTATTAATATTATTATTATATTATTATTAATATTATTATTATTATATTATATATTATTATATTATATTATATATTATATATTATTATTATTATTATTATTAATATTATATTATATTATATTATATATTATACAATGTATCGAATTTATACCGTATTTTCTTCTACCAGATATATTTTCAACAAAAAAGAAAACATTTTCCTATTGAAAATGACAAATATCGTTAACAAATATAAAGTACTAATAAAAATAAGTTTTATCAATTATTAAAGTCATTATACCAAATAACTAACAATAAATATTAAACTTGAAAATAGAAATTAAAAAAATTAAATTACACATATCAATGGAAATTAATTCAATGTTAAAGCGAGGAGAAAATAAAAAAAGCATTGGAATTTTTGTATCTATTGTATCGAAATGAAATTGATATACATATTAACAGTTTCATCCATTGTTTTCCCTTTTTTCACTAGCGACTGTTTGAAATTAGGTAACAAAAGTAAACATTCTTTGATTTTTAAATGACAGGATAATTGACTCAGGTTTAAGTAATTTTTGTTCAGTTGTTGCGTTAGAATAAAGATACTGAATCGGTCTTACTTTCCCTAATGGGGATTAGGGAAATATTTTTGAATACTTATATTATATTATCTGATATATTACTCTAATTTATAATTTTTTCACGGGTTAAGATTTCTAATCAAATTATGTATAAGAAGAATTCAAGTTTTTAAGTATTAGGTCGTCAATTATGAAATTTGCTGATCCAAAGTCAAAGCTTATTGATTATTTACCAATACAAGTATTTATGTAAATCATCAAATTAAGCCACATATTATTGAAACACTTTTATCATTTGAACGGCAGCATGTTGAGGCTATTTGAATAAAATTTTGGTTGACGAGAATCTATAAATTTCTGGAGGACCATTTTTCTGCATCTTCGGAATTCAATTGTTTCCTATCAAAAAGTTATTCAAATTGAGGAAGAAATTGTTGTCAGTTGTCGCTAGCTCTGGTTAGTATAGAGTATGATGTAGAAGTTCAAAAAGTGATCACATCTATAACGAGAAAGCATCATCAAGCAAGCATCCAAACGCTTTTTATTCAATCCATGTGAAATCTAATTATCTAATTTTTTTACTTTACCAATCTGAGCCAAGTGATTCAAAATTAGTTGCTTTGAAACAACAAACGTTGGCGATAAATCATGAGCACTTTGTGATGGATCTAACTACACAGTTATCCTTAGTTCATCATTGTCTACTTGCGTTCCTGGGTGACTCCAAGACTCATTATTGATGTTAAAATTACCTTTCACGAATTTCCTGAACTAATTTGAGGCTATCTGCTGCGTAGTAGCATTGTATACAAATACATAATGGATGTTTCGCACGGTTTCTGATGCAGTGGTTCTACATAGAAACTCGTACATCATAATAGGTTGAATTTCCACCTTCTCCATTTTTTAAAATATTGATTATTAAAACAAGTTATCAACAATTTTTATTAATTTTTATTGATTTTTTCAATAGCCAAGATATGTAGCAATCAAACAAAACAACTGAGCAACAAATTATTAAGTCATTGTCAAATATAACTATTTGAATTTATTGTAATCATGCCTGCAAATTTCATACTTGACAACGTAATAGTAAAAGAATTTGTTTCTCATGAATCAACTAAAGAAAGTGCGACATTAATTAGCTCTATATACTTCATGACAGAGAAAACAAGTTTTCATTACACAAAAATCATTTTTTACATGTATGATAATCAATGTTCCACCATGGAAATTTACCAGTGCAACTGAAAAATTAAGACCGAAAACGAATACATAAATAACTATTATGAACATGTCAGTAATTTTAGTAAATTTATTAATACATCTACCAGTTATCTAAACAATTTCTTATATTTAACATTTTTATGTTTGGGAACAATATTGTTCCTTGGAGCAAAATCAATAAGACAGTCGTGCTAGTACAAATTACAAGAAAAAGAGACCAAATGGGAATTTCAGATCCAAATTAAAACTAAGAACAAAATTAGAAGTCGACTCAAAGATTTAAGATTTATTTGTACTCTCTGTATTACGTCGATTTACCAAATAATTAATCTGAACGAAAAGGAGTATAAAGTTATAATATTTATTATATAAAGTGAAATGTTATTTACTTAAAATGTCAGGGATCAACTGTGCGGCCAGTGGGCATACTTCTACGTAGTATCCCTGAGAAACTAGATGAAGGGTTTGATTCCGTCTCTAGGCTAAAGTGCCCGAAAGCTAGCCTTTCATTGCGGA
>MQRK01254757.1:16482-27055 GCA_001938485.1 Girardia tigrina
TTTAATTAGTAAGAATCAAAGAAAATATCAATCATCCATCTGTGTAGGAGAGGCACAATCCGAATCAACATTCTACATGCACAATATCAATACACAATTCAAAACATTCCTCACAAATGGTAAAGGTTTTTATGAATCAGGAATAATGAAGCTACCGGAAAGGTGGAAGAAAGTGATTTAAAATAATGGACAGTATATCGTGTAAAAATATTTGTGCATTCATGTCATTTTTTGATAATAAATATTTTAGTAAAAAATGCAATGACTTTTTGACCAACCCAATAATTTCAAATTAAAATATTTTAAATTCAATTAACTTATATTAAATATAAATGTAATTTAATTATTAAGTTCCAAGAATTATTAATTAAGTTGAACACTGCCTAAATTTTAGTTAAATTTTTTTTGTAAAAATTTTTGCTAAAATTTTTTTTAATTTTAATATTATTGAAAAATTAGTAGACACTGTTACTTATCTTTCTCATGACATTTCTGATGAGATTTCGCAAGCCATAAAAGAACATTTAGAAACACGTACACTAAAAAAAATTAGATGGGTTTCCAACATTGCAGTTATGACTGATGAAGCAACAGATCTGAGAATACGAACTGTTTTATCAGTTTTCATACGCACTCTTACCCTTAAAAGTGTTCCAGTGGAGACTTTCATGGGACTCAGAGATTTGAAATGTACTGAATCGGTGACAGTTACCAACGGCATTTTGGATGTTTTGAGAAAAATGGATATTAACCTCAAAAATGTATTGTGGCTGTCCTTCGATTGTGACAGGCACTTGACTGGTAAAAAAAATGGCACGCAAACTCTGCTGATTAAATATCACACCAAAGAGGCGGTATATATTCATTGTCGTAACCACGCCTTACAATTAGTGTGCGTGAATGCCACGCAAATGTATCTCGGAATTAAAAGGAACTTCTCCAATCTAAACAGCCTGTGGTGGCTTCTTTACAACAGTCCGAAGAACCCCAGAAAGATTAAAGTAAATCAAGACTTGCTTGATGGGCCAGATACGGATATTTTCCGGTCTGACAACACAAGATGGACATCCCACTATCAGTGCATTGTATCGACAATCAAATATTTGGAATCAATATTAGTCACTTTGCAAGAAATTGATACAGATGGTGGAGACTTATCATCAGAAGCTGGTGGTCTGCTGCTTACACTTCAGATAACAAAGGGAATTACTCTACTCATTGAATTGAAGTGTATTCTTCAGCCTCTCTTCGTTTTGTCAAATCAGCTTCAGTCTCCAAACTCTACTCTCGTGAGAAGGGATGAGTTCATATCAACTGCCAAAGGCACTTTGAATGTATTAATGGAAAATCATATTCTTTATCAAGATAAAGCACAGCACTTAATTCAATCAACATCAACAGCTCTTGTCAAGGAAATTCCAATTGATCCAGTTTCTATGCATTCGAAAATTGTGAAAGCATTTATCATTTGTCTGTTGAAAAAAGTTTGCAGATCAATTTTCTGGTCAATTTATGGCGATGTACTCCCGTAATTTTATTATTTAATCCTTCATTAGATTGTCAAGGTGAGTACCCCAACTTTCTTGAGTTGCACGGGGGCAAAGCATACCTTTCATATACAGTTAACGCAACAATAAGCTGAGGTAAATATCTTATTGTAGTTGTCTCGCCGAAAAATATGTAACATTACTGATATCATCGCAAACTTTGCTTTGGTGTTGTGTTAACTGTGTTTCCTCATGAAATGTTGTTAAAGAAAGGTTTTGGAATTCATATTAATTGTTTCATTGCCGTTCAGATCAAGTGCAATCGACCATACAGCTGCGCATGATTTGTGCAAGTCATACAGTTCTCAACAGCATAATGCACAAAGCATTGTACGAGTTCAATGTTTTTCGCAACCATCTGGCATTTCTTCGACAAAAGGTAGTCATTCCTTCTTCCTCGGATGTGCTTCGATCTTTGGTGGATTCAACAGAAATTTTGGATGGAACTTTTCTTAACTTCTAAAAGTCAGTTATTCTTCTGTGTCCTTTGGGAACACCAAGTGTCGAGAGGTCGTTCAGTGGCATGAATAGGATCCTCACGCGTTTAAGACAACGCATGTCCGTTGGAAACTTGGAAAAATGTATAGTTATACCAATGGATTGTCCAGAAAAGATTACAGATTAGGAAGCGCGGGAAGTTGTCAAAAATGGCACAAACAAAAGGAAAGAAGAATTCGCATTCCACAATTCCCTTGTTATGATACACGGGATATTGTGAATCAATGACACATTTGTCGTTTTTCTCTATTCTGATGTTTATAAGTGTGTTTCTTTGATGAATTATAGTAAAAAGGTGTGCCTCCATTTCTTTGTGTGCTTCCCTCATGGCTATTTCATTTTTGGTCAATAACTCTCATGTAATGATATCGACAAAATTTTTCCACTGTGAAAATTATTTCTTTCTTAATCAATTTAAAACCCTTCTTTTTTCGTTATTATAAATTACTATAATACCACATTGCTTTATCATTAGTATCCGCTCTGATTAAGAGAGGAAGAAACTGCATGAATATCGTGATTCCCCCCATGTTTTCCGATTCCCCCCCCCCAAAGGAAAAGTTCGGCTGGAACACTGATGGTCTTTATTGTATGGTTTTGTTAGGATTGTGTTTCTCTCCAACAGATGGAAGATTGATATTTTGAATGTATTGAACCGTCGGATTATTCAAACAATTGTGAAATGTAAATAACAACTTTAAAATTAAATTAATACATTTTTATCAATAAATATCTAAAAATATTTGAAATCTATTTGAAAGGGATTTAACACATTGAATGCTGAGTACGAGATATCTCGTACTTCAATATTCACTAGTTAGACGCTAAGTACGAGATATCTCATACTTTGGCTTACATTACTAAGACGCTAAGTACGAGATATCTGCTGCGCGCATGAGATATGCCTGCCGCGCGGCAGTAAACTTTTTTGTCCCACGCGTAGCGCGCGTAGCGCGCGTAGCAGATGTTCGGTGCATGATGTCAACAGCAGTCAATGTGTTAAAATATGTTAATTGCAAATTGTTTTATTATTGTTTTATTTATTTAATCATAAATAATGTACTTAAAATGAATTAAAATATTTCTGAAAATAATTTATAAATTGGAAATTAAGGCATTGGAATTTAAATTTGTTCAAAAAATATCAGGCTTAGAAAGAGAATTTGAATTTATCAATCAAGAACGATGTATAACCACTAAAGTTTTGTGAAGAATTGTCCTGGAGGCAATTCTAGTTGTTATGTCAATAAAAGTATTGGAAATCATATTAGTGTTCTTAATAATATTGTTTTGAAATTTCATCTTGAAATAATTTGTATTAAAAATACTTTTTGAAGACATTTTACAAAATTTTTGTTTTCATTTTAAATAATTTATAATTAAAGTCGAAATTCATCATGTTCTACAGTTTGAGAATGCATTAATAATTTCTATTTTCATCCACTTAAGTTTGTCCGCTAAACGATTGAAACTACCGACAAACAAAATGACAAAAAAAATAATAATAAGATAATCTCTATTGTTCAATTAAATAAAAACAGTTTCTACCCAAACTGAGATAAAACATCATTTGTTAAATTAAATTTCTATTATATTTTTATTTACGATGTAAATATAAAAATATTTAAAAGACATTATCGGAATTTTACATTATTTAATTATTTTCAGAAAATAATCAGAGTCGGATTTTCATATTACCTTGAAACTAGAGAATGCAAAACCAAAACCCCAAGTATCAGGCTTTTTGCCCGGTATTGAATTAAGAGGATCAAGTAACAGATTAATTTAAATCTGTGTAATTAAATAGCCATTTCGTTTTAATAGGTTTATACCAAAGAGTACTAAATTACCAAGAAAATCGTTAACAAGTAATACCAATTTTTGATTATGCATTTACCGATATACATATTGAATTAAAATAAACCATACGACTTGAAAGTTTGTCAAAAAAAGTCAAATTAAACTAATTCTTTTGTATTCTTAAATTAACTGTAAAATCTTTAGATAAAGTATTGAAACCTGAAATAACTTTATACTTGTCAAAATTTGTAAATTATAACTTATAATATAGATATAAAAATTATTTAAAATAATGTTTAAATCCACAGAAAGAAAATCTATGCGGAAAAAAATAAAAACAAATACTTTTTTAGAATATTTTTTAATAATTTAATACTAAACAGAAACATAAAAATATAATTATACAAAATCAATTTGTAAGTAGAAAATTTTAAATAATGAATTGTTGATTTTTTTGTTATTTAATCCGATGTTATAAATTTTTTTAAATATGTAATATTTTCACTCTCATTCCTTTTGTTAATCACAAAAATACTATTTTGATATGAATCCCATCAGGAACCTTTTCATTGTGTTAGATTCATTTTGACTTTCAATGTTTCCAGTGAACGAAACCAAATACCTTCCGAGTTCATCTACACAACTGAGCCTCTGTAGATATGAACATATTTCTGTTTAGGGCTTTAAATTCATCAAAATGCAATATTATTATTGTCATAAATTTATTTACATTTTTTAAATGATCATACTTTTGTTAATTTCAGCTTAATCAGCAGGTTATTTCTTCAGAACACATAATATTTTCATTTATTTTATTCTTAAATGTCAATTATTAATTTAATAATTAACTTTTAATTAATAAGTATTCAGCTTTAAAATATGGATAAGCTCTGAAGTGTGCTTATTAATTCATAAATTCATAAAGTAAAACAAAAAATTTTAAAAGGAGACTGGTGGAGGTTTGATTATATATATATATATATATATATATATATATATATATCTTTTGTTAACGATGTTCAAGATATTTATTAGAACGTTAAGCTCTCTTCCATGCCACATCATCAACAGTCTCGGCTGACACTAAGATTACCTGACGTTATCTAAACACGGCAATCAATGATAAATCTCCAAACCCCATTGACCTCCACAAAATTATTTCTTACTAAATAACAGTTTACATAAACTTTTATTGATCCGAAGTTTTACAGCATTCAATTTCAATTTATCGCGGAATAAACTACTAATAAATTATATTAAACTTTTTGTGTCGTACAGGGTTCTCTACTTTTATACAAAAATTTACAGAAGAATATTGAACAAAGAATAGAGTGCCTAAAATATCAAAATAAAAAACAATAAACTTAAGCAAAAATTTAAAGATTTGGCTTAAAATAATTACAGTAACTTGTAAACAGTAACTACCTTTTATAGATTAATATAATTGCTTTGAGTGAGGGGTCCGTGACATTAGTAGTTTATTCAACAATAAAATGAAATTGAATATTGTAAAATTTCGGATTAGTATTTGAAATGGAAATTACACCACAGATCAATCGAACATTGATCGACATTAAAATTTAAATTAAAAATGAATAAAGAATAAATAAATAATTTAATAAATTAAATAATAATAATAATAATTAATTATATAAATAAATACATTGGTTTTTTGTTGTTGTGGACATTGGAAATATAAACAGTTATTGGAAATTGAAACGATTGAGCAAGGTTCAATTGAAAAGCGGATAATTCTTTGTTCATTTGAATTGTTGAGTATTCCGAATCTAAATTCAATTTTTACTTTTTAAAATCAATTCTTTTATCTGACTCCAAATAATCAAGATAATCTTCTAACAAGTTCTTTAATATCTCTTGATTTCTAATAACACAAATGACACATATTCAAATATAATATTCAATTCTTTAATATTGTTAACTCGTAATCACACTTAGGAAAATCAATAGCAATTTAAACTTCTAGTATACAGCTCTAGATATCAAAACGTTAAAACCTTTTGACAAACGATGCCTGTGAGGACTAGAATCACGATTAAGTATTTATAATTTTCTCCTATACTGGATACTTTATTTATTTTAAACTCAGCACGAAAATATTAATCTAAAAACAAATAAACTTTACTTGAGTATATTGGATAACTATTTCAATTTATCTTTAATAATTTTTTTTCCAAATCTATCTGAATCAATTGCTGCTTATATAATTGTTTTGATTCACATTAATTAATTTCAGCTGATTACCAACTATCTTCAGACTGTTTAACAAAACCACGATTATACATTCGATGTCTCCAGGCTCTATTTGAATATGTTCAACAGTGAAGTTGAGTATGAGGCCTTCATAATAATTTTTCATAACATAATGTAATTGAAACTAAAAACTTTGAATAATTTGGATTTCCATTTCAGTGGAATTTGATGAGTCAGCGTCAGTTAGAAACGTTAATTGATGTATGAAGATAGGTTGTATTTAATCATGTAGCTCGTCATTTTTTTATTTAAATTAGGATAGTTCAAGATCATGGCAATGCAATTTATATAAATCTTTACATATTATTATGTTAAATCAACCCTTAGTTTATCCATAATCATTAGTAATATTTGAAATTCGTCAATATTTTTGTCTTTAGGAGTTAAGAGCATACTGTAACATTAAAATTAGTACTACATAAAAAAGCTAAACAAAAACTTATTAATCAAAATAATTTTTCAATAAGTCTATCAATAATTAACTATTGACAACTATAAGTAGTATATTTATGTGATTGGTTTTTCCAAAATTTTGAGTACATTTCAGATTTAATTTTTTTTCCCAAAAATCCGAAGTGCTACTACAAAGTATTAAGTAGAATAAAATCATGAAAAAATTGACATTCCATATTGAAATAAATTTCATATGGAAAAAATTTCTGTTTCAATTAAAAAGAAATAAAACCGTAAACTGTACATAAAGTATTACATAAAGACAAACAAATTGATGAATTTCAAGTACAACCAATCAATATTGAGCAAACCGTCAAACTAACATACTTTCCAAATCATCCAATGATAAAATACACACACCCATTTAAATTAAACACATACTGTTCTATCGATATTATTGAACTGTATTCAAACCTACATAAATTCAAAAACATCAATCCTAATTAATGTATGTCATTATGCTTCTGTGTTTTGAAAAAAAAACAAAATACATCAACGAGAGGAATTAAAGATTTTCTCTCAACCAATTTCCACCAATCAAAATTCACTATGATTTGTTATGCTCTCAATTCTCTCTTCCATTTCTCATACGGTTGCATATTGAAACAACAGATCGGATACACAAAATTCGTCGATTAAAACAAATTGTTTATCTATCGATTACTTTCTTGTGGCACAGAAACAAATTGAATTTGAATTTGAATTTTGAAAATTAGCGAATAATAATCAACATAAATTTAAATTTGATTTAATCAATGACCGATCAAACGATTTGCCAATCGAATATCGAAAATACGGTCTCGAATTTCCCGACGGAATTGTCGTTGCCAGTGCCTCTTTCTCCGAATGCGTCGGCCACTGCCACCACTCCACTCGGATCCCNCCGCCATTCCCAGGCTGGCATCCGCCACCCAGACCCGCCCAAGTCACGCCGTCAATTCAAATGGCAAAAACGCCAAATCGAAGATTCCTTTGTCGCCGTTGAACATCAAATCGCCGCGCCCAAAATCCGTCGGCAGTTACATCAAAAGCCCGATGCAAGAACCAGAGAATTGTCGCGATTTTCTGACGTCTCCGACAACGTATTGTAAACGATCGTCGAGAGATGTCGCGAATGTGCTCCACAATTCTTTGAATGTCGATGTGAGAATGAGGACGAATACTAAATCGCTAAACAGACACGAGCGAGCCATTTCTGAAGGTAATTATGGAATGGAGATCTCTTGACAATAAATTTAACAATTAAATAATATTGTATTTGATGATTATTACTGTTTGATAATGACTTGTAACAATGCTGTAACTAAATTATTTCTTTATATATAATTAAGATTTTTTACTAATAAAATCAATAAAAAAACTTTTAAAAAATAAATGTAAATAATTTTGAAACACAATTATATTTTGAAATATATTTGGATATTAAGGACAAAATATTTAAATAAATTTACAATAACTGCTATTAATATTCAATGATATCTGGAAATAATAAAATCAAAATTCAAAATTTTTTTAACTTCGAAATATGCTTAATAATCAATTTCTTAAAAGAGCTCTAAATTATTTCAACAAATATCAAATTAGTGTTCCCAAAACTCAATATCATGTAATCAAAATAAAAGATTAATTAAATTAATTTTCATTTACATTCTTCATAATTTGCTGAATGTGATCAATTATTATGATCGAAACATGTTCAACGAAATTTTTTTAAAATATAAATAAACAAATGTATGTCATGGATATTAATGGCAATTTTTTTAAAATTTAATTAAAGATTTTAAGACTTTACCTATTTTGAATATTAAATAATGAGTTGTAATGAGTTGTTGATTCATAGCACAATCTTTCATAATGTCATTCGAAATTCGTCTAAAGTTTAGTAAGATAACATTCGAACAATTTATACACAACAAAGTAAAAGGAAATAATAAAAATTCTAAGGAAATTTGAAAAACGATCAGTTTTTTGTAGTATGTATTCAATTCTTAAAAAATAAGGTAAACAGTAATATCCTACTAACCTAAACAATTTTATGAGATACAGTAACTTCCGGATGTAATAAAGCACATTTTACCAGAAAAAATTATTATAACCGGATTTTATAATTGCCGATTTTCTGAAAATGAAACGTACAATACAGTACAATACTTAGTTTTTGTGGTTGTAGTGGTAAATTGAGATTTTTAGATACGATATTCTATTACATTCTGATTTTTTTTAATCAAATTATTTTGCACTTGTTCCCTCTAGTAAAAATCTGCATTTAAATAAAAAAACTTTTACAGTCAATCATACAATTAATCGTTTCAATGTGGCTGTTCTTTATAAATGACACTCATATAAAAGGAGGTAACCATAAACGTACACCTCATTTTTTATATTAACACGATTTTCTGATGTAGCAAATCTTTCTCTTTCTATTGACATCAGTAAATCATGTGGGCCTTCCATCTCTTTCAATGGTATTGAGCCGCAGGCTCTTTAGAGGGTCCACCCCAACTAAAAAAGCACTAGCAGCCTCCCGATAGGCCTCCTACGAGGTTGTCAGCTTTCCGCTTACGATGTCTCTTCGGACCTCAGATGGTCAAGATACACCATCTTCGGATGTTCCATGATTTAGCATTCCTTTGGCCGTTCCTGTGGACTTTGAACAGCCAGCGAAAGGACAGTTGAAATTTCCTTTTTCAGATAAATCTCTGAAACGGAAATTTAAGACTTCTAAGGAGATCGTTTCCGAAAGATTCGTTGAAACATTCGTATCGACGGTCCGTACATGAATACAGCTTGTAATTGTTGGATTGTCTTCCTTCTTCTTGGTATCACCGATCAATTTTACCCTACCACACAAATCGCCATCACAACAGTCACCTGCTTTCCTTCTTTGATGCTTCTGTTGGATTTGATTGGATTGATTTGCTTCTTCCGTGTGATCTATCTTGTAGTTTCTAGTCAGCCACCCCATTGATGCATAGCTCCTGGAGCAGTACTGACATGTATAAGGTTTCTGCTTGTCCGGTGCCGTTTCATGATCCATTTTAATATGTTTATTGAGCTCCTTTTGTTCTGCAAAGGCCTTCTTGCAAAGCTGGTAGTGACATTGGACCATTTTCATTCTCGTTTTGATCAGTTTCGGAAGATCTTCGGTCTTCCTCCCTGCAATACTCCTGTTGCGGATTAAATGATCGAGCCTGTCTCTCATTCGGAGTTGAGCGCCATCTACTGACAGGCTGATAAGAAAGTCAACACAGGCGGTCTCTCCGAACAGCCTTCCGCATCGATCCGTAGGCATTCTTCGAGTTTCTGTTTGCTTCTTCCCGCGATCTTTCTATTGAATTTTATTGTACTTTTCAGAATTCTTTGCAAACATAAATGACCTTCTCCTGTTGCCAAGGCAACGTGGAACAAAAGTCGTCTTTTGGCAACGATGTTCATTGGATGATCTAATCCGATACTGATCGAGTACATTCTGATATGATCTTTTTTATCTACATTACGTGCTGTTCTTGTGCACTCGTTATGTAGGGCTTCAAGTTTTCTGATGAGGCTCTCGTTTGTACGCCAGTTTTCTGAGTCATAGTATAAGATAGGAAATATACAGCTTTCAATCACTGCCTTTTTGCTTCTTACAGTAAGCATATTACTTTTGATTACCGGACCGAGTTCCCTTAGCCTGGTTCTCCCTTTCTTTATCCTTTCTTTGATGTCGTGCTCACAAGTACCTTTTGTGGTAAACTGGGAATCCAAATAGTTGAATTCAGTTACCCATTCTATTTGTATGTGTAGTGATCACAATTTATTAATTTAATTAATTATTAATTTAATTTTAACAATCAAAATTTAATAACAAAAAAATGTGTAAAATGCGAAATTTAATTTTTTAAAAAAAACAATAGAGTGAATCGACAACATTAGAACAGAAAAAAGTATCGAAAAAAAACTTTAAAAAATTAACACTATAATTATGTTGTTTGAATAATTTCAATGTTGGTCGTTACTTTAAA
>MQRK01254768.1:0-14293 GCA_001938485.1 Girardia tigrina
AGTCGCAAGGCGAATTAAAGATATGGATGTGTATGTTTCAAAAAAGCTATGTGATATAGTGAAAAAGTGTGAATATTTTTCGTTATGTTTTGATGAGAGCACCGATACCACAGATTTCAGTCAACTTCTTATTTTTAATCGATCTATACAAGATGAATGCACTATTCATGAAAAACTCCTTAATCTTGTACCTTCGCATGGCAAAACTAAAGGAACTGACATTTTCAAAGCGGTTCACAGTTCTTTTACAAGCTACGGGGAATGTGATAAGTGTTCATGTATCATTATTGATGAAGCAAAGGCTCTGACGGGGACAGGAAGTGGCTTTTGAGGACTTAAAAACTAAATAACATTTTTTGTCCCACCATACATTGCATTATACATGAACAGGCTCTTTGCGGTAAATTTTTGAGACAACTTAATGTCATGAAGACCGTGGTTAAAATAACCATCATCATTCGAGTGGGAAATAAATCTCTAACGCACTGTAAATTTCGTACATTTTTAAGTGAAATACATGCTACTTATGGGGATTTACTTTGCATACGGAAATTCGTTGGTATAGTGCTGGAAAATCCCTAGAACGTTTTTTTTGCATTACATAAAGAAACTCCCGTATTTCTTAAAATGAGATTAAATCTGACACATTGGAATTAGAAAGACAAATGGAAGATCCTTTGTTCCTTTCAGATCTAGCACTTATGGCTGATATTACAAAACATATGAGTTAAATTTGAAACTTAAGGGGAAAAATCAAAATATTGCTAATTTATATGGCCATCTCACTGGATTTGTTAGTAAATTGAAACTTTTTAAAACAAGAATATCCAATAGGGATTTAGTTTCTTTTCCAAATTGCAAAGAGCATTATGAAGAACTGAAAAAACTATAAAGAGGATACATCATTTTCCTCGTACGCGGAATATATTCTAGGAATAATAGAAGATTTTGAGAATCGATTTGGAGATTTCAAAAGATTGGAAGAAGATATCTAATTTTTTTCTCAACCTCTAAACATTAAGATTGAAACAGTTTATAATTCTGATCTACAATTGGAATTATGTGACTTGCAATCAGATACTTTGTATATAGGTGAAAAAAATATCAGAAGACTTTTTAAAACTTCTTCCAAAAGAGAAATATCCAAAATTGAGAAATTTTGGTCTTATTATGTACTCAATGCTTGGAAGTGCATACCTTTGCGAAAGTACATTTTCCAATATGAAAATAATCAAATCAAAATGTAGGAATTCGTTGTCTGATAGTGCCCTGTAGTGACCAGTAACTAACACATGTTCGTTTTATAAATAAAAATTCTTAATTCACAAAATAGTTATTAAACAAATTTTAATATTAATCAATTTTACTTTGTCTTTCACTTTTAAAATTAAAAAAAAATAACTGACAACATTAGAGCATTAAAAACTTTAGAAATGTAAATAAAAAATGTTAATTAAAAAAAACATCGATAAAAATTGTTTAAATATTCACAAATAAATTTTTCGATGATTTAAATTTTCTATAATAATTATATAATCATTTAACGAAAAAGTTTCTGTTAAACCGTTATGAAGTTGATAATAATTCTTTGAATTTATGTTTTGGTTGTTTGATTGCCTTAAATGACGATTTTATCGACCAACACCAATAAAATAAATCATTCGACGAGAAAACGCTATCATATATAGGTTTTCGATCAAAATAAACCGTTGAATTCGAATAATATCGGTGACAATAGTAACAATAATAACAATTAAAAACGACGAAGAGAACATTTTCATAAAACCAGTGGATTTACATCAGTAAACAGTCACCACAACAAATCGTCCGTCAATTCATTGAATTTCAATATCGATAGTCAAGACGACAAGCGACCGATTTGCCGAGAATGACACGATCGAGTTGCGAACTCCGGCGACAACACTCGGTCAATTCCAACGTGGGTGCCAAAATTTCTTTCGGGTGTGATGGCGCCCCTTTCAGAATGTCTTACACACCATCAAAATACGGTAAGATATGTGAGTCGGCGATCGGCACTCCCTTTGGTACATTGCAGTATCCGGCAACCCAAGATGGGACACTCGACCATCGGGTCCCACTACCAAAGCTTCGATCCACCGACACTACATGCCCTTTTAAATTTATTGAGGCTATCAACAACATCTATTGATATCGATATAGAAACTTTAGTAAAAGAAGCTGAACAACCGCAGTGTTCTCATTAAAATTATCCGATTATAATAAAAAAATAAATGTAATTATATTTTTGTTTTTTTACACATTATTATTATATACTTTATTGTAATATATTTTTACTTATTTTATTATTTATTTAATTAGTTATTTTTGTTTACTTTTTAATTATTATTATTAATGGAATAAATAATATAATAAACGATATTTGTTTTGCGTTTTCTTTTTTTATGATTTTAAATATTTTCAAAACAAAAAAATGTTTTTTTATTCAGGTATATATTTTGTATAAAACATTTGTAATTTCATGTAAAATAGTAAACCATCGATCATGTGAAAAGATTATTCAAAATTTTTACCTTAAAAATAAATAGAAACACTATTTTTTTGTGAAGCAGCCCACAGAATAAAGATTTTTGTCAATGCGGCCCACCATTTCACCGAAGTTGGACAGCACTGATGTAAACAATAGAAGCACGGTAAATAGAAGTATGTTTGTACTTAAAACAAGATCTTATTGTGAATGACATATTTATCCTAAATAAATTACAAGTTCCTAAAACGTTTTTTACTGTTTGAATTTTAATATTTTAAATCTTTTTAAAATTAAGGAAATTTTCAAAATATTTCATTTATTAAAATATAGCAGAAAAAAGTTTAGAGTAAAAAATGTTTTATAAATAAAAATATGTAAGAAAATATTAGGGTTCAAAATATTTAAATTAAAATCTAATTTGAGAATCTTATTATTTAACCCTGTCAACACTGTTGGGACATATTGTTGCTTTGTTGCTGTTTGCGGTCCGCAAATCCCCATTTTATTTTTTCTACACAGATTTATTTGTCTAGATGTTACATGCAAACAGAAGATATGAGTCACGCTTACAGTCAAAAATGGGAAAAAATATTTTGGGCTATAATATAAACGGATTACTGAAATAAAAATATCGTGTTAAAAGGATTAAACATTATTATAAAAATGTAAATTTTATAAAAATATAAATTCAAAATGAAAAGTTTTGTTTAAGATTTTCGAAAAAAATATTTTTAACAATTAAAATAGAAACTTTATAATTAAGATATTTATAATATTAAGATTCTTAAAAGAATAAAAATGAAGAATTTATGCAAAATCTTTAAAGGAAAAATTTTAATAAAAAATATTAAAAATCCTATTTTGTAAATTCCAAAACAAGAAATAATAAATTAAGTATTCGTATTTATATTACATTTTCTTTATGCAAAAAGGTTTGTGCTTAAGACAAATTGTTCCTCAAAAATTCATTCACAGAATATGTTATTGTGTTATATTATTAAAATTTTGGTGTTATGAAATCAACTTTTGATATCAAACCTAACATATAAATTTATAAAGTTGTCACAGGCTACTGACCTCCAATAGTTTCCATCTACAATCAGATATCAGATTATTTGTATTTTAAAATAATCTAAGTTTTCTTTGGCGTCAACCAAATGTTAAAGTTTCAACCTATACACCCCAGGCTATGTTGTCTTCTTTATTTCACATTATATGAAATGATCAAAACGTTCAATCATCATTTATGTCATTTACAGTTAATTTAATTATTTGAATATTATTGTCAGAAATATTTAATACTCTTTATATTTTCGAATTCTTTTCCTGCTCGATTAAATGTGAAAAAAGGGACTTAAAAAAGTACTTCAGCGTTAAAGTTTAACTATATCCTTTTTTGGTGTCTATTAGGTTGTTTAAAAAATAATGTCGTTTTTTAACTTTAATCTTTAAAGACAAATATCTCAGCGTAGAATCAACTGTATTAATCGAAATACAAACCGTTAGCATCAATACACTTTTTCCAACGTTGCACAAGTTTATTTTTTCCGGTTGCATAAAATTCTGGCTTTCTGGAGGCGATGAAATCGTTGAAGGCAGTTTTAGCATTCCCTTGATTTTTGAAGTATTTCTCCTGGAGGAAAATGGCAAGATGTTTGTAAAAGTGATAATCAGTAGGCGAGAGGTCTGGTCAGTATGGTGGATGACTTAAAGTTCATAGCAAAGTTCGTTCAACAGTTGCATTGTCAGACGTGCTATGTGTGGTCAAGCGTTGTCGTGGAGAAGAATAGGCCCCTTCCTATTGACTAATTATGGTTGTTGTTGTTCGAGTTTTTGGTTCATTTTGACAATTTCCTGACATTATCTCTCTGCCGTAATTATTTCTCCAGGATTTAGGAAGCTATGATGAATAACACCGGCTGCAGATCACCAAACAGTCACCATCATCTTTTTTAGGTACAATTTCTTCCTCGAAAAGGGTTGCGGAGCATGATCGTGGAAGAAGATTGAGAAGAACGTCTCCGATTGTCGTTGAGAATCTACTTTTCATCACACGTTACAATTCGGTATTGAAACGGGTCATTCTTGTTCCTCAGAAGAAGTGAAGACGATGCCTCAAAATGATGTATTTTTTGATTGTCATTTAATTTGTATGAAATCCATTTATCCAGTTTTTTCGACTTCCCAATGTCACGAAGATGATTTGAAATTGTTCCTATCGTGAAACATAGTACCTCCGCAAGCTCTTGAACTGTTGTGCGTGGATTTGGTTCTACTAAAGTCTTCAAATTTTCATTTTCAATAGCTGGTTTCCGTCCACGGCCATCATCATCTTTGATGGTTTCATCTCCTTCTTGAAATTTTTTGAACAAACGTTGTAACATACGTTCGTTTGTGGTTTCATCGCCCAATGCACCGTTGATATTACGGGCGGCCTCCGATGCTTTGTGGCCAAGTTTGAATTCATATAAAAAATTGCTCGTCATTGCGCTTTTTGCATATTGCCAACTATTTAAATAAACACGTTATTTTAAAGTTACAATTTAAACCAAGTATCATAGAAAAATAGAGTTTTTCATAAGCTTTAAAATTATAAATAAAACATAAATAAATAAAGATTTATTTCAAAACATGATCAAAAATCAGGACCATTCAAAAAACGACATTATTTTTAAGAAACCTAATATAATATATCTAAATATTGATTTTCTATATTCTTTCGTTACAATTTTGTCTTCCTGATTTAATTTTCGATTAACAATCCTATTATTAAACATTACAAAAGTTATATTTCATTTTAGAGCAACCAGAATAATTTGGGTAATGTATAGGGGTCAACATGTACATCTTGAAATTATCACTTAAAAAATGTAATTATAATTGTTTAAGTCCTAGTGTCATTATACTGTTCCAATTCTTTCTGAAGGAAAACTGTCTTTATCATAGGAATTTTCAAGGAAAGGAAGTATGATGAACATTTTTCTTCAGAAAGAATTGTTCATTGGGAAGTCTTCTGTTCTTTATTGTGTTCTTTCTTAAAATGTAAGTAGTGTGAATATGAGCGTAATCATGTTAACATTATATTTCTTTCAGACTCAATGTTTCTTGAAAAAGTTTTGAGTAATGGGAGCTCTTTATTTGTAAATATCCATCAAAAACCGCAGTAAACATGTACGGCTACAATTGACTTCTTATTGGTCTCTTATTATTATGCAGTTTTAACACTTCGAATTTCAGAATAGTATCAGTGCTGTTTGAACTTTAATTTTTTAATAATTTTTTGGGTTTTATATTAATTTAATTTTATTCATTATTTTACTGTGAGTGTTGCAATTTGACCCAACATATTATTTGGATATATCTCTCCGAAAAGTGTCCCTAACTCACACTTATTAGAGATCCATATCGTACCCAATCAACCCCATCTAGCCCTGTAATCACGCCAGTGAAGTTGAGATTCTATATTGGGTTCTGCATTATATTTAAATATATTAGGTCTATGAAAGTTGACTTATGCTACTTCTATTTAATTAATGATTATCTTATTTTTAACATGTTTCTTTTTGATTTGATAATTATATTTCTTATCATGATTTTATCATTTTCATATCAGAGATTAAAGTTAAAAGAACATGAAAAAAATATATGTAGACATTGTTTTATTAAAATAGAACAAGAAAACAAAAGAAAACGCTAATCAAAAGCAATCCATCCATCGTCCTTAGTCATCAAAATCTATTAGATTTACAAACTCTTCACCTTTACCAGTAGTAATAGAGCGGAATTGAAGGCCATCATGATTCCCCTTCTGAATTTCATGTTTTGACTTGAGGTCCAGTCATTCTTGCTTTTCTATAATCTCTTAGAAATTATTTGTTTGGAAAAACAACGAAATTTGATTCGAGGTATCAAAATCAGAAGTCTCTTTGACTGTTGTCATTTTTGATTACAGTCTTTCCAACTTGGAGGTCAACTTCAAAACGACTGGTTTTAAAAACAGCTTGCAGCTCACTCTTGGCTTGTTGAAACATTTGAGCTTTTCGCTTCCTCTGCTCATGCCGCTTCTGAGATCTGCTGAGCACCCCAAAGGAAGATGATGCCATATCCTCTTTCATAATTGACCCATAAATGTTTGTGTTCGTCACCAGAGGTTTCTTTTCCGAATTTGACCCAATATTGTTTGCTGTGTCTAGAATTAACTATGGTTGCTCTTCTGAGACTTTTTCGTTCACCTTCTTGTAGTAGCTGGACATATTTTGCCGAATTCTCATCTCGGTGACCTCGTTTTGTAAAGTCTTTATTTTTTGTTCTTCTAACAAATATTTATCCACAACCGGTTTATGAATTGACAGAGGAACTGAATGTTTTCTGTAGTCCTCAAATTCGGTTGTCCTCTTTGTCAATTTGTCATTTAGCTTGACACATTCTCCTTTCCATTTCTGCAACTCCAGCAGCAGTTCTCTTTGTTGCTCTTAGCTTTCATTAATTTTTCTATTCATGCTGAATAATGGCGATGAGTGGATTACAATTTAAAAAAATTAAAAAAAAACAAAAAAAAACAACAACACAAAAAAATAATTGAGATAGGCTGAGGGAAACAAATTCTCTTATAAAAGTGAAACTTGGCAAGGACTTCCTCAAACTTCCAGATCATCAATAGTCTCGGCAGGAACTATAAGTCCCTACTCTTATCTATCGACAGATCGGCAGTCTTGAGGATGTTTCCCAACCTCCATCAACTTCAAAAAAAATAAATAAAATCTAAAAATTACATAGGTTCAAAACAATCTTTTTTTCTAAAATTTATTCAATGAAAAAGTCTGATCAAGTGCACAAAGTCGGATGAATTTATATAGTTTTCCTTTACACAAAAATTTTAGAAAGCCCATAACCGGACAATTCTCACAATCAACCTTCAATCATCGATCACTATGTCAACTATCCTTACATAGAAACAACCCGGAGATTGCCAAAATTCCGATCAAACCCACGTCAACAAATTCTCACAAGAAAATATTTAAATCAACTGGATCCAAGGTTCAAAATCAATTAAAAGTTTCTCTTTTTTTAATTAATTAATATTATCAATTATAATAAAAATCTTTCATTTTTTTAGAATCTGGAAATTTTTCCTTTGCTCGCCTCGGTGCCGGTGCAATGAATAGGCCGAGGCGGAGATGAAGGAAAAACTCACTGGTCCCAACAGATTTATATCGTTATATATACTTCATTTAAAACATTTTAAGAAAGATAAGAATAATATTGTCGAGCATAGGAAAAATTAACAAGACTAATTTGAATAAAAAATATTTATCAAGATTTTATACAAGCATTGCATAAAGTATTGAGAGAACGTGTCCAATTAAGATACATTGTTAATAAGACTTCTGGATGTAAAAACTGATGTTTTTACGGCACTCTCAATGACATTTTTAGGAGTTTTCAAATAAGGTAAAAGAAGAGATGTCATAGATCTGAGGATGAAGGTAAAACTGACGAAATATATTATTATAAAATATATTTTTCAATAAACATTTTAATAATTAAAATAATATGGAATATTTATTTATAGTAATACTTGAAGATTGGAAAGGAAAATAAATAAAACGTTACCAATCCCTAGAGATGATACATTATTACCATAGATGAACCCTAATAACCATAAACATCATTCAATTTTATTTCTACTTCTTCTTTATTCTTCTACTTCAAGAAAAGAGAAAGAAAGCAATATGCATTTGCTCACTATTTAGATGCATTTTCAGGTTAGTGTCAAAGAAAGGTATTTGTCTATTTACTTAAAAGCTGATAATGATTACAGCAATAAAGTAATCTTACTTATTTTAATTTAAACAAATAAATAGCAAAACTCATTTATATTTACTTTAATAATTAAAATTTTAAATAAACACTGATAAATCAATTTAAACAATTATTAAATAATGGTTATTTTTGGAATCATTCATTTTAATATTAATATAAAATGATTACGCTAAAACATAAATTAAAACTTTTATCTTTCTAAAAATACAAAATTACAAAATTACTTTTATATTAATTTTGTGCACTTACATCATCAAATTGCTTTGCGCAATTTGACCTTTTTGTGCAATATTGTTTGGGTTGATGTGATATCATCAACCAACTCTTGCACAATCCGGAAAGTAAAGTAGTTACTTTACAGTTATAATTATAATAGATTTAATTATTTATATTGATTGGTGTTTTTAAAAGCATACATGATTTGAGAACACACAATATTGTCCCCAAACTTTGCTGTGTTATGGTAACAGTTTTTTTCTGTTGCAGGTAGAAATGGCAGAACATAATCTTGCTCAAGAAAGGAATAGGTATGTAGTTATTGTCTCCATGGATGCCGGTACAGCAATTCAGAAACTTTTGCATTCTTGAAATTCACAATATCACTTGTATTTCAAGTTTGGAAAAAAGGGAGTTGTAAAAGATGATTTGACTGAAGTTTTCAAAAGGAAACGACCTTTTCGACGTTCTGACAGTATTAGGACGCCAGAATTTATATGCCGAGTCCAAGCTGCTAATAAAACGAACCCTGAAAATTCGATGAGGGTACTGACCAGAGAGCTACAGGTTGATGATGCTACAGTACGACTTGAAGTTAATGAGGATCTCTGTTACAAATTATACGGGATGCAAAGAGGACAGTTCATGTCAGAAAAACCTAGATGAACCACTTGACCAGAGCCTTCTAAACAAGCTGAAACATACCGAGGAGTCAGAAACAATCTTGGTTTTCTGAGATGAAAAGAACTTTGTTTAATTCAGACTTGTAACTAACTAGGAACCAGAGGAAGTCATTGATTAATATTGTTACAAAATTTCAAAACCAAACAGGAAAACAATATATATCAAACAAAATTTACAAATTAGACTATATTAAAATTTGTGTTTGACATGAAAATTAAACATGACAGTGATATAAGTGATTAAAATACAAGCATTAATTTTGTAATACAAAAAGAAAGTCAGATATATGCCATAGATATTAAGATGATTTGTGACCACTCTGATTTACCACTCTGATTCTACTGAGGTTAGCTACTGGCTGGGTTCCATTTCAAAAGATAAACCACAAAAATGATCGGTAGCTGTTTAAAAGCCCTGATGAGGTAACTAAGCTCATGTTTACCGAATTTCCAGAATCATCTATTGTTTTCGGTATTTTTAATAGTATTTTTACTCCACATGTTTTAACTTTAGGTGCCAGAATTAATGACATTACTTACACTGATATTTTAGTCACAGTTGTCAATCCTTGGATTGCTACTTTGACAGTTAAGAGGCCGTATGCTTTTCAACAAGACTCAAAATCATCTTATACGGCTAAAACAACCCACACCTAACGTTTGACACTCCAGCTCACCAGATGTCAATCTAATAGATTTTTATGTGTGGAATGTAGTTGATGGGGAATCCGATAGACAATACCTACAACACTGTTTCAGCTCTCAGAGCTGCAGTAGTGAATGAAATTGTAAATATTTTTAAACCCATCTCATTACTTCTAGATATCGGTTTCGATAGCGCAAAGAAGCTGTTATTGCCGCTGATGGAAGTTTCTGTGAATGATATAGATTTATTCTTTTCATCTATACAAGATTCTAATATGTAATAAATGTTATTTTTCTTTTGACTATTAATTTTTACCACGGATATCCTTTTTTTCATAAATAGCTGCTACACCTTGTATATTATAGTTTGGTCCATTTAGTCCTAGATTTTTGAGAAAGTCGTTTTTATTGATCATAGTTTTTTGCATTTTAAAGATTTTATGAGTTTTAGTTTTTTATCCTCCTTTTGAATTTTAAACTCAAAAATGAAAATTTTTGAAATTATTCAAACTTCATTCATTCCGATTGCGATAGGACTAAGGCAAGTTAAGAAGTTTTTGTTTCAGTAAAAATTTGTTACATCACATAGAACACAAGACATATTCGTTTTCCTATCAGAACATTTTTTGGAATAAAGGTTTTGAGGAGGCTAGAAGATTAGCAAATCGTGGATTAATATTCTCTAAGAAATGCTCTAAGAATCGCTTAGGATCTGAATGAAGCAATTTAGAGTTAAGAAATTCGGACTTTTAGTTTGTGCGGATTTTGAAAATTGAACTAAACAATGGTTACATATGAAGAAGCGTATTTCTAAAACCTTGACTCTTAACCTACAAAACATGCCACTTTTAATGAAGTTAAGATCTTCAACAATTAGGTCTCTCTTTTTTAATATTTTCTTTGACAATTTTTAATTTGGTACAAATTAGTTTTTGAAATGAATAATCATATTAAATAATGGACACGATGGCTTTACGACCTCATACTTACATTCGAAACCTTCTAAAACGGAGATTTTTAGATTTATCAATTATCACTGTTGAACAGAAATAATGATTCTGAAAACAATATGAAACACAGTGGTAAAAACGCAATAGAAGTATTAGAAAATAAAACATAAAACGAAAATGACTTAGAATGAATGTGCACATTTTATGAGTTACGTAGGCTGCTAGATACACGTTTTACGGTGGTGGATAGCCATTCTTGAGTAATTTTACAAATCAAATAAAAAGTGATCACGTTTTAAATATAAAAAGAAACTGATTCATAAAACAATGGTTAATTTCAGCTCAATATTTATCTGCAAAAAATATAAATTAGTTACTTTTGAAGGAGGATGACGACTTTCGTTAAGAAAACGAATTTCTTTAACATATTATATTCATATTTTGTTTCATTTTATTATTTTTATATGCTCTGTAGTTGCGCTGATATCATTCTCGATGTTTGAATAATGTTCATAATTGTCAATAAATTTTATTAGCACAAAATAATAGTTTTAATTATATACAAATTTTTAACTTTCTGTTAATGATCGATTCGCCGACATTTACCTTAACAATCGTATTCTGATAGAACGTCTCAAAACTGAAACTTAAAAATAATATGTAAATCGATTAAAATTTATTTTAAAATAATACACATTTTAAAATTAACAATTTACAAAATATTTAAAATTTTTTCTTATTAATATTTGATGAAATTTATTTTAAAACAATCTGCATTTTAAAATTTAGGAAAACATTTAAATTTATCATATTAAAAATTAGTTATAGCTCAAATGTGTAATTTCCAGAAATTATTTACTGTAAAATATATTCTATTTCCATTTTATTATTAATCATGAAACATGGTCGTTGTCATGAGTAATGAATAGACCGGACTGCTGGAATTTTAAGGGGGCGCATTTTGTCATCATTTATTAAAAGGTTACTCTTTTTTTCAAAAAGTGCTCAAATACATTACTGATTAAGAATGATTAAAATAAAATATACAATTTGATTTATTCAGTTTTTATGACATTATAACACAAAGTTTCAACAATTTAATTGTAATTTCCAGTTTTTGTTTGAGATAAATCTTAGGGGAATTTTTCCATATTGATACATTGGCTCGATTTCACTCAAAAGCTAGATATACCAAAGCGAACTTGCTAGAGTGTCTCATTGGTTGTCTTTGAGGCCTTTTAACGCTATTTAACACGGAGAAAGTCGATTCGCATATGGCCGTACTGTATCAAACAGAGCTGTAGAGTCGGAGTCGGAATCAGAGTCAAGGAGTCGGAGTTTAAGGATTCTTAGGGAAGTCGGAGTCGGAGTCGAAGGTTGAGTTGAAGTTAAAGTTTAAGTCGGAGTCGTGAAACTCGAATCCGAACAAAATCATAATAAATATTATAAATTGACGAAAAAGGAGTTGGATTCGGACTTGAAGTCGAAGGCTGAATTGAAGTTGGAGTCGGAGTCGAGCAATTTTAGTCTGAATCCGCAACCCTCGTATCAAAGGCTGATATCCTGGATAGTATTTTGTATGTTTCTTCAAATGCAATTCACTATTCATAAATTTCCTGGCAGGATAAATACAAAAGAAAACATACCCATTGTGTCAGAAGATACCAATATAAGCTATTAAAACGGAATTTTAACTGGAAAGGATCAAAATTAGTATTTTTACTAACTAGCTCTTAGTCACTAAGAGCTCTTCATTTAAGGGAGTGATTATTCAAAAAAAACAAAAGGGTTTAATTTAAAGGAAGTCCAGGTCATTTGTTGATGATATCGCCGTCAGTAGTTCATCATGTAGTCAGTGGCCACGGCTGGTTAGAGTTTATGACTTTCATAGCATTAGTAAGGCCAGTCTCTCGACTTTGGAGAATTTGGGTTCAACTAATCCCAATATCTATTTCATCATGATTAAAACAAAACGGAAATCGATATCGCTTAAAACCTTGATCAATCCCACAGTAAAAGGCATGAGGATATTCCAATAACCGCGGAATTTTATCCCCTTCATAAAGTGCTACGATTTTAAGATATGAAATGAATTCATATAGCATTGCACAATGGTCGATATAGTGCTTCACAATATGAATACTGAAGCAGCTTTTACTGTCACAAGAAGAAGTTAATGATTGAAGCAGTGAGAGTATGGTATTATCCTTTGACGTTTGAACGCTTCACATTGATCCACTCACTACTCTAGTACAATCGTAGCTTTGACTCAGCAAACAATTTGTGTTTGGTTTGTTTTTATTTAGCGTTGTCAGTGCTAAAGCTATCAGGGTCTCTGAATTCAAATTAATAGTATTTTTGATTGAAAGTAAAGATTCCGATACTTTCTCATCCTTAACATATCGAGTTCCAATTGCTATAATTTCTCGATAGCATACCTCATTTGTCCGTCTTCTAACAAGGTGTACCATGGAACATCAGCTGTGATTATGTCATTCTCAATAACTTCTCTGACTACATCAACCATCAATCGGATAATATCCTTTTGTATTTCCGGTGACAAGTAGTTTGTATTCATATGAGTGTGTTGATAGTAAGTAATAGTTACCGGATTTGGCGACAGAATAAATCAGAAAACAGCGTGTACGGGAGGTTAAAATCACACAGAGAGTGTTAATTGGTATGGTTAGGAAAGAGTATGAGAAAGTGGTTTCAAAAGAATCCACTATAGAAATATGTATACATACGGTTAGAAGGTTATCCGTCTCTTCTCAGTTAGATAACTATAGTCATGATTATGTCGTTGAAAATATGTGGTGTTGGAGTTCTATGCGTTAGTCATAATTTAAACGGTAAAATTTTATAATAAGACGATTTAATCCAAATTTCAAAGCGGCATTCTAATTCGAGAATAATGTTTGATCTACTGCAACGGATGAAAATGCGCGTCAACAATAATAAGCGAGTAAATAAATAAGAACAAATATGAGGCAAATAATTAGGTGCATACACGGACTGAATTGAATCCGTAGCCAAACAACAATTGTAATCACAAAGATAAGAAATATATATATATATATATATATATAACCATATCTGTGTCATAATGTGCAATAAAAATGGGGGGGAAGTATTAACGGCAGCAGCCAAAAAAACGTATTCAATTAACTGAAGAATCAGCAACAAACTCGATATTCATTAGAATAGATACGAGGACAATACTGATTGCCGAGTTCGAAAATGTGAATAGTTTAAACATTGATGCAAGTTACAGCGACCTCACTGATCAGTTAAATAAAATGATAATGGTAAGATAGTTTTATATTTAATATAAATAATTTATCTGACAATACAGAGTGCGGCAGCTATTTGAGAACAAAATGACATAAAGTTCAAAAAATGAATATACAACAGAAAAATAACATTTATTACAATTTAAAATTTTACATATATTAACACGTACATAA